>CANSNZ010000489.1:240000-255991 GCA_947646795.1 Beta lomatogona
TTCGTAATACTAAAGTAAATGTATTTATTTTAGAAAATAATCTTAATCATAATCACTTTGGAAAAAAAAAATTAGGACGTAGTTAAGCTAATAAACATAATTAGTAGCAAATAAAACAAGTTTAAGGTTTGGGGTATTACAAATGGTTTTGGGTAAAAGAGGTGAATTTACCGTGTAACTTTTGATTGATTTGATGGGTTTTTATTTTGGGGAAGATTTATCGGGGATGGTGAAGAAGAATTAAATGCGGCTTTTCCCTTCGTTCTCAAATTCGTTGAAACATTTTATTTTTAGGTTGGTACATGAACATTGGTGAAGCGTTGCCAAAAAAAAATTATTTGTGGGGAATGAATGAAGAAAGATAATAAATTGATAAAAAAAAAATGAAATCGAATAAAATAAAATAGAGATAATATTTACGTGGAAAGAAATAAAAGAAATAGAAGGTGTGAACTCATGCAAGTTACATGTTCAAGCTATATGTACAGTGACCTTTCTATTTGTACTCAAGTGTATGCATGGACAATAAGGGGAGTATTATGAAGACTAATGTGAGTCCTTTACAATGACTGTGTAATGTATGAATAAATTCACAAAATGTTGCTGGCCACTTAGTTTAATCCTGTAACTAAGGGTTTTAATTGAAATAGTACACTTAATGAATTCTAATCATCCCTATCTCTAAGCGAATTTTCTCAAATTTTTCTCTAGGAAGTGGTTTAGTCAATATGTCAGCTATTTGATTTTTTGTTGGACAAAATTCGACTTTAACAAGACCTTTTTCTACATTATCCTTAAGGAAATGATGCCTAATGTGAATATGTTTGACCCTTGAATGATGAACTGGGTCCTTAGAAATACAAATTGCACTAGTATTATCACAATAGATAGGAACACATTTAAACTTAATGCCAAAGTCTCTTACTTGTTGCTTGATCCAAAGGACCTGGGAACAACATGCAGCAGCAGCCACATACTCTGCCTCTGCTGTGGATAAGGCAACAGTATTTTGCTTCTTTGAGCTCCATGAGACCAAGCTTGTTCCTAGGTACTGGATAACGCCTGATGTGCTCTTTCGGTTAACCAAGTCTCCAGCATAATCCGAACCCGAATAGCTTACTAGGTCAAAAACATCACTTCGAGGATAGAACAAACATAAGTCATCGCTTCCTTTCAAATACCTTAGAATTCTCTTAACTGCTGTTAAGTGAGATTCTTTGGGATTTGATTGGAATCGAACAAATAAACCAACACTAAAAGAAATATCAGGTCTACTTGCTGTTAAGTAGAGTAATGAACCAATCATACCTCGATATTGCTTCTCGTTTACACACTTACCATTTGAGTCTTCATCTAAGCTTGTTACTGTTCCTATGGGAGTGTGGTTGGTTTTTTATTGTTCCAGTCCATATTTCTTAAGCAGTTCCTTGACATATTTTTGTTGATGGATAATTGTTCCTCTTTCAGTTTGCTTGATTTGCAATCCCAAAAAGAAGTTCAACTCTCCCATCATACTCATTTCAAATTCACTACTCATAAGATCAACAAACTCCTTACAAAGAAAATCATTAGTAGCACCGAAAATTATATCATCAACATAAATCTGGAGTACTAATATGTATGTTCCTTTTGATCGAAGGAATAAGGTTCTAATCAACTTTACCTCTTATGAAATCATGTGAAAGCAGAAATTTTGACAACCTTTCATACCAAGATCTAGGAGCTTGTTTCAACCCATAAAGAGCTTTATCAAGCTTATAGACTTGATTTGGAAGTTCCGGATTTTCAAATCCATGAGGTTGTTCCACATAGACATCTTCAGTTAAAAAACCATTTAGAAATGCACATTTGACGTCCATTTGGTACAACTTAAATCCCATAATGGCAGCAAAGGCAGCAATCAAAATTCTAATTGCTTCTATCCTAGCAACAAGAGCAAAGGTTTCATCAAAATCAATACCTTCTTGTTGATTATAACCTTTGGTAATAAGTCTGGCCTTATTCCTTACCACAGTTCCATGCTTATCGAGCTTGTTCCTGAAGACCCATTTAAGTCCGATAACTTTATGGTTCTTTGGTTTAGTCTCCAGGTGCCATACCTTGTTCCTCTGGAACTCATTTAGCTCCTCTTGCATAGCATTGATCCAATCGTCCTCTTTGAGCACTTCCATATGGTCCTTTGGTTCTGTCATAAATAAGAAAGCGTGAAAGGCACAAAAATTCTTCATTTGGGATCTCGTTTGAGTTCCCTTTTCAATGTCACTTATTATTAATTCTAAAGGATGAGAATTTTGGTGTTTCCAAGGCTTTGGATCAAATCTCCTAATTGCATCTTGAATTTCTTGAGGTGATTGATTCACTTGATTTTCTTCAGGTTCATGAGCTCCTTGATCTTCCTGAGTTCCTCCTATTGCTTGTTCCTCATGAGGATCAGGCACAGGGTTATCAGGATCACGAACTTGCTTCTTCTCTTTTCCTGCAGGGGTTAGTTCTTCATCACATTGATTAAACTCATCAGGACGAGTCAAACCAATTTCAAAGTTATCATTGTGACTCTGTTCCTGCAAGGAGTTAGTCTCATCAAATATAACATGGACACTTTCCTCAACACACATTGTTCGATTATTGTACATACGATAAGCCTTACTACTTAAGGCATATCCTAGAAAAATAGCCTCATCACTTCTAGCATCGAATTTTCCTAAGTTGTCCTTTCCATTATTATGTACAAAGCATTTGCATCCAAAAACACGAAAGTAAGCGATATTGGATTTTCTTCCTCTAAGGAGCTCATAAGGTGTCTTCAAAGTGATTGGTCTTAGCATGACACGATTGATGATATCGCATGCTGTATTCACTGCTTCAGCCCAAAAATTCTTCGGAAGACCGCTTGCAATGGTCATCGTCCTTGCCATATCCTCAAGGGTCCGGTTCTTCCTTTCGACTACACCATTCTGTTGTGGTGTTCTAGGAGCTGAGAAGTTATGATCTAAACCTTCATTGCTGCAAAATTCATCAAACTTGGAAGTTTTCAAACTCCTTACCATGGTCAGATCTTAAATGCTTTAATTTAAAACCACTTGTTCTTTGAATCTTTTTAGCAAAGGTTAGAAATTCATCAAATGTTTCATCCTTACTATGAAGAAAAATAACCCATGTGTATCTTGAAAAATCATCTACTATGACTAATACATATCTCTTACTAGATCGGCTTTGGATGCGTACAGGGCCACATAAGTCCATGTGAAGAAGTTCCAATGGACTTTGTGTGCCTACCAATTTCTTGGATTTGAATGAGGATCTCACTTGCTTTCCTTTAACACATGAATCACAAACACCGTGGTTCAAAGACTTAATTGTTGGTAAACCAACTACCAAGTTCTTCCCACTTAGTTTATGCAGTAGGGACAGGCTTGCATGACCGCAACGCTTGTGCCATAGAAGAGGATCAGCCTCGATCACACTTAAGCATGTGAGATTATTCTTAGGAACAAGGTTCAGGTCAACCATGTAGGTGTTCCCTTTTCTCGTTCCCTCAAGGATCTTGGTTCCCGTATATTCATTGCTGACTACACAAGACTCATTAGTAACCTTCACTAAATTTTCCTTATCGCAAAACTGAGATATACTAAGTAAACTATGCTTTAAACCCTCGATCAGAAATACATTATATATGGAATGTGACTGAGATTTACCAATCTTACCAACTGCTGCTATGTTACCTGTAAGATTGTCTCCAAAGGTCACAGTTCCTCCATTGAAGACTGAGAGTGAGAGAAATTTTGATCTATTTCCTATCATGTGCTTAGAACAACCACTATCGAGGTACCACAGGTTGTTCCCCCTCACTTCAGCCTGTATCATAGCAAACTAGTTAGTGGTAGGAACCCAATCTAGCTTGGGTTCCTTTGTTGGACTTGAGTCTTTCTTAATTTTCCAAACTTGTTTCACTAGGTACGTGTTCCTCTCAATACGTTCTTCTCTGGTGGAACAATCAGACACAATGTGACCACTGTTCCCACAGTAAGAACATATTCTACTACTTGGCGGATCAACATATTTTTTCTTTTTGTTCTTTTTCTTGTGATTGAAACCGAGACCATCTCTTTCTTTGTTTTGATACTTTTGTATCCATGAGGCTGGGTCTGGAAGCTTGTTCCTTGAGGGTTCCAGTTTCTTCCTTAATACCAGATTTTCTTGAAAAATATTTTCATAATCGTTTTTCAAATTTTCAGCAATGTTTCTAGTATTAACTGAAGAGACTGTTTCTTCAGGAACAAACAGTTTCAATTCTGCCAATTCCAAATTCAAACGATATTTTTCGTTTTTGACTTTTTCAAATGCTTCTTGATAAGCTCTACTCTTGTCAAAAAGTTCAAAGAAACTTTTTTCAGTATCACATTTTGATGTGTTAAGCCAATTAGAATGATTCTTGGTGACTTTCAAGGCATTAGTTAATTGATCTCTTTTTGAGCATACATCCTTGTAGTCATTTAAGGTTTCTAATAAGAGTTTAATTAATTGGCTCTTATAAGTTCTGTAAGTTCCTCTTCAATGGCATTAAGACTTACCTTGGGGTTTGATGATTCCGCTTTGTCCTCGATATTCGCCATGAGACATAGATGGGCAGTTTCTTCCTCAGTCTGTTCCTGCTCCTCCTCTGAGTCAGACTCTCCCCATGCTGCAACCATGGCTCTCTTCATATCATTTCTCGAGAAGGTCTTTTGTTGTTCCTTGCCCTTCTCTTTGTATTTCCCTTTTGCTTTCTCATTTTCCCATTGAGGACACTCCTTGATAAAATGATCAAGGCCTCCACACTTATGGCAACTTAGCTTCGTTGGTTTCTTTGTGACCTTTCCTTTGTAATTCTTGTTGAAGAATTTCTTGAATCTTCTTACTATCATCGCGGCTTCTTCATCGTCAGTTTTCGATCTTCTTGTTCCTCTGACTTGAGAGCCAGAGCCTTAGGCTTTGATGATTCAGTTTCATGAGTTTCTATATGTAACTCATGGGTCATCAAGGAACCAGCAAGTTGTTCAATGTTGAAAGTTGTGAAGTCCTTGGTTTCCAACAATGCCGTTGTCTTGGCCATCCATTTCTCATCTTGTGGAAGACTCCTTAGTACCTTATGAACCTGTTCCTCTGGAGAGATTTTCTTTCCCAGAAATTCAAGTTCATTTATGATGTTTGAGAAGCGAGTGAGCATATCTTGAATAGGCTCCTTTTGTTTCATGTGAAACAATTCATACTTATGCATGAGAATATCGATCTTTAATCGTTTCACTTCGCTTGTTCCTTCATGAGTGATTTGAAGGAGTTCCCACATTTACTTTGCAGTCTTGCATCCCATGACTAGATTGTGTTCATGGGGACCAAGACCACAATGGAGTAGCTTCTTGGCCATGTTGTTCATCTCCATTTTGTCGAAGTCCTCTTTGTCAAACTCGACAAGGGGTATAGGAACCAGCTCCCCTTTCTCGTTCTTCGTTGTGACTTCCAAGTCACCAATTTCAATCACCTTCCATACTTGGTAATTTTCAGCTTTAATAAATATCTCCATATGATTCTTCTAGTATGGATAATGTTTGCCATTGAACATAGGTGGGCGTTGAGTTGAATACCCTTCATCAAGCTTTTCTCCCGTAGTGTTCATTGTTCCAGGTACAATTTCCTCAGTGTTAGCTGATTCTGGAGGTACTAGGCTCTGATACCAATTGCTATTCTAGTATGAACACTAGACCAACTACAAGAGGGGGGTGAATTGTAGTTGAGGGAAAATTTTCGAGTTGTATTGAAAAATTAAAACAAACTAAAAATAGAAAGAGACAAACACACGAGATTTTTACAAGGAAAACTTCCTAGGCCCAATAGGAAGAAAAACCTTGACCACGAGGGATTTTGACTCAAACTCTCTTTACTATAATAAGCCAAAATACTCGATCTTTTACAACCTATTAATGGACCTTCTCTGTTCCTCTAGGAACTTGTTCCCAGTCACCTAGTGCCCCCTGAACTGATGACACTCACTTTAACTTCACTCGAAGTCTTCTCTCTTTCTTTCTCTCTCTTGATCACAGGGATATTATTTGAATTTTCTCTCACATACACACTATGAATATTACAATAATAAGTATGTTGAATATAAGAGGAAATTACAAGAAAAACTTTCTAAGTATAGATCGACTTTTTGTGCTTGAAATTTCTTAAGGTTTCTTCGAATAATCTTCCTCTTATATAGCTGCTGCACTTAATCTTCTTCTATTTGAAATATTATGCTCCATGTTCTCCATAATAAGTGCTTGTAAAGTTATGGAGATCATGGCTTAAATCCGCTACATGTTCTCCACGATTTTTGCAACGTTCACTAACCGTCTCCTCTAGCCGTTAGTGGGAAAATATCCAGCGAGTTAGTTGGAGATCTTTCAGCAGTTAGCTCCACAAAATTAGCCACGAATTCTCCAACTGAAATTCACACAAATACAACAGCACAAATATCTAATAACTTTGAGAATCTTTTACTCAAAGATTCCAAGTTACTAGAATATTAAACATACCATATGATAATAATTCAAAGTGCTTAAAATAATATCTTGACTTAGATTAAATAATTAATCCTTCTCCACAAGATATAAATGCATTTAAACATTACATTATTTTTGGTATTTTATATTTTGCATAAAATAAAAACTATATAGTAAAACCTAATTATTTGGCATCATCAAAACATGGAATACAACATCTTGATTTCTCTTGCTAGGGATAGTGCGAAATCGTCTTTTAGGACCGGTGGTCATCCACGTCACGGCAAACCGCTTCTTCGTTCACGCTTCAACGGTTAAGTATCATTTTATTGTTATAATTGCAACAATCTAAACGGCGATAATGGCTTCCAAACTTATGATTCCTGACATGTTTAAGATGGAACCTCTTGATGGGAAAAATTATAAACGTTAGGCTGTTAGGATACGTTTTTATTTGGAACAAATTGATGTTGCATATGTTCTTGATGATGTTGTTAAACCTGTTGATGAATCTGAGTCGGGTGCTTTTGAGTCAAAGTTTGCTAAGGATGATAGAACTTGTAAGGGTATGCTACTGCATCATATGTCAAATGCTTTGCTGGATATTTACATGCTATTTGATCATGCTAAGACCATTTGGGATGCTTTAGAAAAGAAATATGGAACTGATGATGTTGGAACCAAACGTTATTGTATTAGTAAGTGGTTAGGCTTTCAAGTTGATGATGAAAAACCTATAATTGATCAAATCCATGCCTATGAGGATATATGTCTTGCTATGGCTGTCGAGGGTCTGTGCATTTGTGATATTATCCTTGCTATTGTGCTGATTGAAAAACTGCCTCTTTCTTGGAAAAACTTTCGTAACCAGCTAATGCACAATAAGACAGACCTAACCTCAGAGGAATTGATAGGTCACCTTAAGATTGAGGAAGAGAACCGAATTAAGGAGAAAGGTCAGTCTGTTGTTCGTGATCAGTCTATTTTTCCTGTTTCCTCTAAAGCAAATCTGGTAGAACCCAATAACTCTGGGAAAAATAAGGGCTCTAACAATTTCCATAGACCTCAAGGAGGAGTTCAGAAGTACAAGTTTAAGGGAAACTGTAACAACTGTGGGAAACCAGGTCATAAGGCTAAATTCTATAGAAGCAAGAAGCATAATTAAGCCAACCTTGCTGAAGCTACTGATAACATCATTGCTGTTGTGTTAGAAGCGAATTTAGCTGGTAATGTTGCTGAATGGATTGTTGATACTGGGGAAACCAGGCACATCTGCACAAACAAAGACATGTTCACAAGTTATGGTAAGGTTGATGGTGAAAATGTCTTCTTGGGTAACTCAGCATCTGCCACTGTTCAAGGCAAAGGGAAGATTGTTCTAACTCTTACTTCTGGAAAATTGCTTACTCTTACTAATGTTTTGCATGTTCTAGAAATGCGTAGGAACTTAATTTCTGGAAGTCTACTCATGAAAGCTGGACTCAAACTCTCTTTTGATTCTGATAGACTTGTTCTTACTCGTAATGGGGAGTTTGTAGGGAAGGGGTTTTGTAATGGGGGCCAGGGGGTTATTTACTCTTGATTCAAAAGTTGAAATTATGAATAAAAGTGCTAGTACTTCTTCCGCTTATATTGCTGAGTCTATTGATTTATGGCATTCTAGATTGGGTCATGTTAACATTGCTTCAATCAAAAGACTTAAACATTTGAATTTGATTCCAAGTTTTTCTAAAACTGAATTTTGAAAATGCGAAGTGTGTGTTGAAGCCAAGTTTGCAAAAAAACCATTTCAATCAATAGACATGCAAACCGAAGTACTAGAACTTGTTCATAGTTATTTGAGAGATTTTAAAAATCATGAGAGTAGATGAAACACTCAAGTTATACGGTGTTTTTATTATATTATGGGTGCTTTTTGCTAAAGGTCTTGATCATAATTGTTAACGTTTGCGTTTTATTTAGCCTTAGCGGAACTTGGAGTTTTGTTGGTAAAATAAGGTTAATGTCCTAAATTGCGAGTTATTAACGTCAATTATATTTGGGCAATTTATTATGGGAATTGTATTGTATTATAATGAAATGGTCAAGGACACATGAGAAGGTGAGGTGACGTGAGAGTCACCATTTCATCAACCATCCATTTACAACCCCTCTTCATCCTTGGCATTCTCACCACGAACGCTTTAGTCGGTTCAGCGGCCACATTTTGTGCGGGGTTTAAAAGCCTCCCAAAAACCTAATTTTCAGTGGACGACGAAGAAGAGGGGGAGGACGAAGAGGAGAGCCGAAATGTAGGGGTTGGAGCAGCAAGCTTGAGGAGAGAGAGAGGATACTCCTCTCTTCATCCTTCCTTCTTCATGCTCCTCTTTTCATCTTTCCTTCTTCATTCCTCTTTGTTTTTCATTTCTCTGTTCTTCATTTCTTAGTCTTTGTTCTTCATTTCCTAGCTTTAGTTTTCATGTTCTAGTTTAGTTTTTAGGGATTTCAACTATGGGATTGGCTATTGCTATGCCGATTGTAGCTTGAACCATTCTTGAAGAAGATTAATATGAAGCTTCAAGTATTATTGTGAGATCTTTCCTCTCTATTTAGTTTTTCTGATTATGGTTTAATTTCTATGATTGTGTTTAGTGATTTTTTTTGCATAATTATGCTAGGAACGTTACTAGTTTGATTGTGTAATTAATCTAATGCTAGATTTAAGAATAGAATCGGATTGTTTTATTCTTCTATCAATTTGTAGCAAACTAGGAAGTAACTTAGATGCAGATTGTCTTGGTTATTTCTTAGGGAAATTGAATCAACTGTTGAATGTTTATCGCGTGTATGACATTAGCAGGTCTATTGGTTCTCTGTGTTTATTCTTTGCTATTGGATTGAACTTAGACGGCGATCGGACTAGGTTATCCTTTAGTTAGGGTTTTATAGTCACGCTGATCGTGCTATTCAACTAAGAATAAGGAGAATACGAGATTAATTCTCGACAATACATAGTCATGGAAATAATTAGAGTTGAGGTTCAATGATCGATAATGAATTGAAGTGGATGTTTATCGGATTCAAGATCTTCCCATATTGATTTCTCATTTTATTTATTTGCTAGTTAATTTTAGTTTGCTTATAATCTATTTGAAACCCCCCTTGTTATTAGGTTTCTCGGCCCTTAGCTTAATCTAAGTACTAATTCACGCTAAATATTAAACTCGTCCCTGTTTCCCCGTGGATACAACCCCTACTTCCATTATACTTGCTTAGTGTAAAAGAGAGTAGGAGAAAATTTATCTTTGGTTAGGTGTACACGGCAAACGCCTACCAGTAGAGGTGGGAAAAGATATTACATTACTTATTACTTTTTTTGATGATTGTTCTCGTTTCAGTATGCTTTATCTTCTCAGATCAAAAGATGAAGCAGAAGAGATGTTTCTCAAATACAAAGCAGAGGTAGAAAATCAATTGGACAAGAAGATCAAGAGACTTAGGAGTGATAGGGGTGGTGAGTATGACCCTAACATTCTTAAGGCATTTTGTGAGCAGAGTGGAATAGTCCATGAAGTAACTGCTCCCTACACACCAGAACAAAACGGTATTGCTGAAAGGAAGAATAGAACTCTCAAAAATATGATGAACTCTATGCTTATTAGTTCTGGACTTCCTGATAACATGTTGGGGGCTATTCTTTCTGCTTGTCATGTTTTAAATAGAGTACCTCATAAGAAACTTGATAAGACCCCTTTTGAATTGTGGAAAGGTCGAACTCCAAACCTGAAATACTTGAAAGTGTGGGGGTGCTTGGCAAAAGTTGGGATACCTAGCTTTAAGAGAGATAAAATAGGCCCTAAGACAGGTTGATTCCATCTTTATAGGTTGTTATTTCTATCGGAACACTACAAGGGGGGGATTGTAGTGTGGAACTTATTTCCCAAATAATGCAGAATTTAAAACATAAGCAATAAGGAACTGAAAGTGCAAGAGAGATTTTTACGTGGAAACTTCTTGTCTCAATACAAGAAGAAAAACCACGACCTCCTTAAAATTTAAACTCTTCACTATAATAGGGAACCTCCTCTGTTACAACCTATTACATGCCCAAGTTCCACTCGGAACTTCAACTCTCTCACAAGTTCCACTAGGAACTCTAACTCTCTCACAATCTCCACTCTATACTCTAAACTTAACTCTAAGTCTTTCATGAGTTCCCATAACTCTTTACAAAAGGTTTACTTAAACCCTTCACCTCTAGATAGACTTCACCCTAAGTCTACACATAAACAACAAGAACTTACTCAAGTTCCTAACTCGAACTTGATACAAGAATTCACTCAAACTCTTAACCAAGTCCCCATTACAAGAGTTCACTCAAACCCTTTAACCCCAAACTCAAATACAGACATTTGATAATGTAGTTTAACTCTAGTATGTAGAAACTGAAGAACTGTAAAGGAACATGGCACTCATAGGAACTTGGAACTCATAGGAACTGACTCAAAACAAGGAATAGAAAAACGATAATTCTTTTGTAACATTATTCCTAAAGCCAGACCTTACGGAATGATACAAGTCAGACCCTATGGAATGACACCAGTCGGACAATTTGAAACTTAATTGAACTTGTATATTTATTGTAGTCATTTAGAATGAACGTGGGATTAATCATGTGTTAGTGGTTAAACCATTTTCACATGATGTTCCTCAACTAGAGGAACACGTTCCTTTTGTTACCCATGATCTCCACGATCTTAGTTGAACGTGTGTTATGGAATTATACTGCTCCCTAAAATCTAGCATTTACTTATGCAACAGTATTTTAAATTTGGTTTTTAATTAAAAACTATTTTAATTAATAACACCAAAATTAAATCTTTTTATCAAATAATATCTTTAAAGGATTTTCTTTTAAGTCCAAAAATGATTTTATTTTGGAATAAAGATAAAATCATTTTCATAAAAGATCTTTCCTTTAATATCAGATTTGAACCACATAATATCATTTTTCCTAAAATATAGCCTTTAAAAACTCAACAAGTTCCTTTTAAGCGTTGCACAATATTTTACACGCCTAGTTCCTTTAACTGCTACTTCGTTCCTTTAACTGCTACTTCGTTCCTTTAACTTAGATTAATAGGACCAGCACGTCTGTTCCTTAGAGAGGAACAAACATACAATTTCTTTACAAAAACTCATTATACTTATTATAAATCTAGGCTTCTTATTTTCCAAAAACCGAAAAGTTAAAATATAAATAAAAGATACTAAAATCAGAATCCAAAATTAAAATCGATTTATTTAAAACTATTTTATTTAAAACATATCTTTTATTTAAAAACTAAATTTTATCCTAAAAAAACTAATGCATATTATCTATAAATAATTAACCAAGTAGAGATTTATTAAGAAACAAACTCTAGATAAATTCCTATAGATTAAGATAATAATATGCATCATACTTATTGACTCTAAGTTCCACGAGTTCCTTTTGACCTTGTTCCATTACCTTTCACGTTTCCACATACTTACATGAATCCTAGAAAATAAACTCATATTTTCTGCCTTCATGCTCCATGCTGCTCCAACTCAAGAACCGCATGTTGATAGCTCCATCTCTGGAACTTCGTTGCGCTAGTTCCTTTAAGGAACTTCGCACTCATAGTTCGTGCTCAGGAACTTCTTGTTTCAACTCGGAAACGTCATCTTGCTGCTCCCACTCAGGAACTACTCCGGAACTTCATATTCAATGTTCCTCTTAGGATGTACTTAGGAACCGCTCTGTTTGTGTTCCTTATAGGAACTCTTTTAGGAACTTCACTTGTTGGAAGTCCTTCATGATGTGATATATTCAACCTTCCATGACTTATTTCATGTTAACGTAACATGCACATCTCAAACACACATTTTAGTTATATTAACCATCATTTGTTTACAATCATCAAAACACTACATGACTCAACAATTTCCCCCTTTTTGATGATGACAAACAAATGATGCTTATCACAAAGTAAACAATAAATGATGTACTTTAATCCCCTTAACTAACAAGTCATGCATGTATATAAAGGAAATATCAACATAGATAAACACATCATACAGATAACTTTCATCATATAAGGATTTAGACTTAACTATACTTGACCATAAGCATCATACATATTCTTCCCCCTTTTGTCATTATCGAAAAGGATCATCTTACACACATTTGTTTTAGGTAAATCATATACACTTATTGTTATATGCTACACTTACCACCATAATGGTTAAACACTTGTTAGTCCCAAAAGCCTCAAGAATATCAATTTTTCAAATTTAGGATGCATGTGCTACCCGAATTTCCAACTCACAATCCAAAGACCCAACTTCAAAAACCATCGAAGGAACTTGACGAATAAGAAAATAAAAGTCAAGCGAAAATCAGATTTGAAAGTCAAGAATGAATTAAGAGATAGGACATTGTAATATCCG
Organism: Beta lomatogona; assembly: GCA_947646795.1. Lineage (NCBI taxonomy): Eukaryota > Viridiplantae > Streptophyta > Magnoliopsida > Caryophyllales > Amaranthaceae > Beta > Beta lomatogona. The sequence goes on from CANSNZ010000489.1 coordinate 252,975, forward strand.
GCTCAAAGAAATATGAAAGAACTGTATGGAACAATTTGAGTAGAGGGAACTTGAGATATATAGTGTGCTCTATATTTTAGACTTTTAATAAGAGGTTCTCAACAATTATTAGAGTTGATCACTTCACCTCACACTTTTGAAATCTCTGCCAAACTTCACACGCATTTAACTTGATATATATCTATCAAGTTAACTTTTACTCAACCAACCAACCAACCAACCGTGAGGAACTCATTGAGTGAAGAAACTTGAACGAATTCATCTTTATAATCAAGTTCTTTCATTCTTTCGCTTACGTTCCTCTTCTCAAATCATCAAATTCATGAGTAAGCATCTTCACAACCATATCAAATATTGACTACTAGGAAATAATACATATTTAATCACCTTTATTTTTTTTAATATTTAAAACAAGAGTGTCATTACAAATTGTTCATTTTTCCCAGAATGTCACATTTATATCGATTTCTTCCTTATTCCCCCTGAGTTCCTTACCATTCCTTCATCATTAGGAACTTATATGATTAGTTCCATCTAATAATATATCCTTTTGAGCATTAATTGATAAATCACAAAATACTTGCTTCTCACTTCTTCCATAGCTTCCCCCTCAAAATGTATTTACCATTTATCACTCTTTATGCATCATTGAACCATAAAAAGTCTTGAATTTTAGTTTAGAGCTCATGGGAATTAGGATATTTGAAGTGACAGGATATGAATGGAATGAGGAATTAATTAATCAAAGGTTATTTGAAGCAATATGGTGATAGTTGGTTAAGAATAGGTTTGTTCCCTCTAATAGTTAAACAAAAATAGCATGGGAATTTACCTATCTTGTTCCATCAAGGTTTCTTTCATTGTACCTTTGGCAACTTAGGATTTTCATGTTTGATAGCATCCACAGTTCTATTATGAGACCTCTAACACTTTTAGGCAAGTGAGTATGCCTTTACGACACAAAAATTAAGTGTAACATATTTACTCTATTGTGCATATAATCACTTCAATTTTTAACATGTGTAAGAGCCCAATTCGACAAAACTTTTGGAAAAGAGCATGTTTACACTGAAGTCATACTTCATCAAGTCTTGTTCCTCTAAATAGTCCATGATTAGGTGAAATTACAAAGAACATATATTCACATAATGTAAAGCAAGACTTATAAAAGTTATGCATTCATATAAATAATTTAACAATGTAATTTATTAATCATGAATGTGAATAGGAACATCATACCTTAAGTCACGTTTCACCATAAAATTACCTCAAGCACTGGACTGATTTTGATGACTTACTTTTGAGTTCCTGAACTGCTAGTTCCATCATTTTGATATCTTCATCTGGAAATATAATTTCTAAAACTCCCTTTTTCATTATCAGGAACTTGTTCCTAATGTGTTCGTTCTTTTTCCAACTTTTCTAATGAGAGGAATTTATGTCTAGAACTTACTTTCTAGAAACAACCTCTACATCAAGAGATGTAGGTTCCTTTCACATGACCTGCAAAATAAGCAAGTTCTTGGTTTTTGGTACCCAAATATATGTTGGGTCCTTTCTTGTCAGTAAGAGTAACATCAAGTATCCATACTCAAATAAGATTCACATATCTTCTACTACTAACAAGAACAATCATGCATTCATACAGTAAATATCCAATATACTCAATATGCATGAAGAAATAATTCTTTGGCAAATAAATAAAATAGTCATATATTGCACTGCCTAAAGAATAACTTTTCCTTTTGTATAGAAACCAAGTTCCAAGAGTGTCAATGTGCATTGTTCCATATGACTTGTTCCTTGAACCATTTCTAGTATACTGATTATTTGAAATTTCAAAACAATTTGGAAATTTGAATTTTGTCTTTAAATTTTTTTAAAGTTATCCAAAATTGAAAAAAAAAATCAAAGCCGAATAGAACAATCTTACTAGAAATTGTATAAGGAATAAGTTTCAATTTAATGTATGCTTATAAAAAATATCTCAAGGAAGAGATACATACATCAAAGGGGTCGTTGATAATCCTTGAGTAACTTTTAATTGATGATAAAAAGTCAGCCTCCACTTGTTCCTTTGAATGACTTAGGGTGGAGTTCCTTTCTCGTACGGGTTCCTTCTTCTTGCAGGAACTTAACTCAGCAGGGTTTCCTGCTTATCACTGAGTTCCAGCTCTGATACCAATTGTTATTTCTATAGGAACACTACAACAGGGGGGGATTATAGTGTGGAACTTATTGCCCAAATGATGTGGAATTTAAAACATAAGCAATAAGGAACTGAAAGTGCAAGAGAGATTTTTACGTGGAAACTTCTTGTCTCAATACATGAAGAAAAACCACGACCTCCTTAGGATTTAAACTCTTCACTATAATAGGGAACCTCCTCTGTTACCATCTATTACATGCCTAAGTTTCACTTGGAACTTCAACTCCCTCACAAGTTCCACTAGGAACTCTAACTCTCTCACAATCTCCACTCTATACTCTAAACTTAACTCTAAGTCTTTCAAGAGTTCCCACAACAACTCTTTACAAAAGGTTTACTTAAACCCTTCACCCCTAGATAGACTTCACCCTAAGTCTACGCATAAACAACAAGTACTCAAGTTTCTAACTCGAACTTGATACAAGAATTCACTAAACTCTTAACCAAGTCCCCATTACAAGAGTTCACTCAAACCCTTTAACCCCAAACTCAAATACAGACATTTGATAATGTAGTTTAACTCTAGTATGTAGAAACTGAAGAACTGTAAAGGAACATGGCACTCATAGGAACTTGGAACTCATAGCACTGACTCAAAACAAGGAATAGAAAAACATAATTCTTTTGTAACATTATTCCTAAAGCCAGACCTTATGGAATGACACAAGTCAGACCCTATGGAATGACACTAGTCAGACAATTTGAAACTTAATTGAACTTGTATATTTATTGTAGTCATTTAGAATGAACGTGGGATTAATCATGTGTTAGTGGTTAAACCATTTTTCCATGATGTTCCTCAACTAGA
>CANSNZ010000490.1:0-185781 GCA_947646795.1 Beta lomatogona
CCCTCTTGCAGTCCCAACACGAAGCCATAATTCCCGGCCAAGGAAACTTGACATTCATCTATCAAGGAAATGTCTTTAAATGTTCTTGTGAATATAGAGTAAAAACGACACATTGCTTCTCTTATGTTTACAAATTGTACTATCGAACTTGGAAACTCTTTTGCACTTCATTTAAGCTTACTTGGTGGAATGATTCTTGTTGTTTACGTGTTTGAACCTACGATGTATTTTGTAGGATGGATGGGCTTATTCCAATATTTGCTCGGTTTGTGGCGAAGCCGTCGTAAACCGGGGATATGTGGTGTTTGTTGCTCATAATGCTCGATGTTTGACGTGGCATTCGTGGTTAATGAATTTAGATGTTGCACTTGTCAGAAATCCCTGCTTCAAAGCGTTGGTTGGGTCCTTGAATAGATCTTTGTGGATAAACTATGATGTTATTTGTTAATAATTTTATGTGTCTAATTATTTATGCTTAAATTGAGTATAATATGCTTAATAATATAGTATTTATATATATTATTGATTTTTGTATTGATTAATAATGAAAAAATGCAAAAAAAAAAAATTTTTTTGGTTTTGGGGGGGGTTAGCGATCCGGTTTTGGGTGAAAACCAAATCAGTTAACTTGGTTAAACGATCAGATTTCACCTAAAAGGCAGAGATCGGTTTGTCACTCCATGTTCTTACTGCGAGCCACATCGATCCAGGACCAAAGCCGGATCGGTAAGCCCATTTTGGCCGAGATCGAGATGCGCTTTTTTCCACTAGTGATAACTTCATTAGGGCATGATGATATCATTAAGTTGCATTTCCATGATCCCAGAGAAAAGATTTCAATAATGGCATTAGATACCTAGTGTTTGGTAGGAACAATGTGACCCGTTTATGAGTTTCTTTGCTACGGGTTTAGGTGATTCATGTGTTTACGAGCATAACAATGATGGTTTAAATGAGGTAACTCAATGTCTAGTAAGTAAGCTTGTGGAGCACCTCTCTCAAGCCATCGCCCAACCTTAGTCATTTGGATATTGATTATGATAGTGAAGGAGCAGATGAAGATGATGATGAGTATGTAATAGAGGTGATCAACTCCGGCCAGGCCCGATTTTGGGCGGGGTAGGGCGATTTTTTTTGCCGGCCCGTTTTTTTTGGGCGGGGCTTTGGGCAAGCCAAAAAATACTTTTTAGTCTAATTTTTGCCGGCCGAGTTTTTGGCCCGAAAAGTCGATCGGCCGGCCGGCCACGAATAACGGGCTTTGGGCACAAAATTTGGCACGGCACGACCAATGGGTAAATTTTTTAGGCGCGACCGGCCCAGAACCGGCCAGGCCCGACCCGTGATCACCTCCAGTATGTAAATACAAGAACCCATTTGATAGTTGAGTAAGAATGGCAAGAAGCTTATGAAAATGAGACGTGCATGATTGTTAAGTTAGCTAAGGCTAAGGGCCTATCCCAAATTGACATAGGTAGTGATTTTGAGGAAGAAACCTCGGCTTAGATAGTCTAGATGAGGTTTTAGGCGAGGATGATGTAGGATACTTAACACCTCCTTTGTCGATGAGAAAATTTTGTGAAGAAAAAGCAAGAGTACCTACCAGGCACATTTGTTAAAGACACAATTTTCTTTGTAGGGCAGCAATTTGAAAATGCAGTGCAGTTTAGGAAGGCAATGACTGACTTTTATGTACTACATGGGAGGGATACAAAATACACTAAAAACCATAGGGACAAAATTGGTGCACATTGTGAACACGGTAGTGATAGTTTGTCCATGGAAGATATGGGCATCATGGGAGGGAGGTAAAAGACGCTTCACAATAAAAACTCACGTGATCAACACACATGTGTTAGGGCATCAAAGGTCAACAAGATCCATGGAGCATGGATTGCTAGTTAGCCATTGCGGAACAAAGTTCAAAGTGAATCCATATTGGAAGCTCAATGAAATTATATAAGGAAAATGTTTGGCTTATTTGGGTCTTAGAGTATCCAAGTGGATGGCTTTTAAGAGCACTCTTAATAATAAACCCAAAAATGGTTCATAAGCTTGAACCATTATTTTTTTTGCTTAACAATGAAATTTTAAAAGGTTTGTGCATGAATCGAGGCCAACCAATTCGGTTTTCTGAATGGTTCGTCCAGCCCAAAATTGTATCATCCCATGCTGAATTTTGGTAGAGAAAGAAAAATCAAAAGAAAGTAAAAAGCCACATGTCACGGCTGCATTGGACGAAAGAGGAGGTTTGGAAAGAAAAAGTAGAGGGACGCTGTAGGGAAGTCGCGCGCGTCGGGAATTCCTGCGGTCCTCTAATCTCGAGCCATGTGGCAGCATTTGATTGCCGCTCCATTTTTTAACGTTATGATTTTTGTAACTTTAATATTTTCAAATTACAACTCAAGAAAAAAAAACCTAAATTCATAATTTTTCATTCTCTATAAATAGACACCCATTTTGGTATACTTTATTCACAATTTCAGTTTTCTCTTATTCTTCTATTATCTTTTGTTTCTTCACATAATTTTGCTTTAGCTTGCAATCTTTCTGAAAAATTCTTCATAATTATGGATTCTAATTATCCTAATTATGTATCTAATCCTAATCCTAGTACAAGATGGAGAAATCGCCCAACAAATCCACAACAAAACTCAAATCAAAACCCCATAAATTACCAACAAAATCTTAATAATTATCCACAAAATCACCCAAATTACCCACAAAATAATCCATAGAGTTATCAACAAAATCTCTCAAATTACCCACAAAACCATCCATAAAATTACCCACAAAACCATCCACAAAATTACCCACAACATCAACAATATCAAGATGACGATGTTGATGTTGATGGTGCTGACGATGATGATGATGATGGTGAATTTGAAGCTCCATGCATGCAACAAACCTTCTCACAACTTTTGTCCGAACCAACACAATTTCAACAAACTCCTCATCCAACTCCACAACAAACTCAAGAACCCATTGTAGCGAGAAAAAGACTTGGTTGAAAGCTGAAAAAAGAAGCACTAGTTCAGCATTCATGAATATGAGTTTAGACAGCATTGTTGGAACGCAGCAGAAAAAGGGTGCGTTTTGGGGAAGAGTGATGGAAAAATACAAGGCAGCGTGACAAGCCAACCCTTATGAAATTCAGATTCGGTCTATTTGTAGTATGAAGGGCCAATGGTTTAAAATGTCTCAAGCGGTGCAAAAGTGGTGTGGATGCTACGACAAGGCAAAGGTAAGAAAGAGGAGTTGCCAAAAATGATTATGATGTGATCTCCGAAACTTCATAAGATATTTGAAAGCAAAGGAGGTAAATTTCACTTCTATGATGAATGGATTTTCTTGAGGAAGTTCGATAAGTATCGTTCCATCTTGACTAACCCCGTTTACAAGATAATACGTGGACGTCCATCGACTACACCTCAAATGTATGATTCTGGAAGTAGTGGGAAGAGAACAAGGTCTGAAGATGGAGGCTCCACACCAACCACGCCCATAAGCGGATATGTTCGGGATGATTCCTTGCCTCGTCCAGAAGGAAATAAGAAAGCTAAGGCCAGACTTAAGGGTAAGAGCCAAACTAGTGAAGCTATTGAAGCTTTTTCATCATTTGGTGACAGACTTCAACTCTATGGTGAGCGAAAGGGTCAAGATTTTGATATGCAACATGAAAAACTACAGTTTCTTAAGCAAAAGGAAACAAGGAAGCAAAGGCAACTAGAGTTGGAAGAGATAAACAGGCAGAGGCAGATGGAGTTAGATGAGAAAAACTTAAAGATGCAACAATATCAGACGAATTGACAAATGCTTCAATCATTAACATATAAGGAAAATTGCACACCATGGGAAGATGAAATGATCAACAATCTGCAAATATACTTTCAAAACTTTGGGGGAGTGTAGTATTTACGTTTGGAGTAATATGTTTAGACTTTTAGTGTCAATGTAATATATTTTAGGTTTGAGTGTTTTTAATTATATTATGTTGTATGTTTGAGTGTTAATGTATTATGTTTTAGTTTGAGTATTAATGTATTAAGTTTTTGTTGTAATGCCAGTTTCTGTTATAAAAGTTTAAGTATTTTGTTCATTATCTATGATCCCATACTACTTTTTAGAGAACCCATGTGATATTGTCTATGAAGAGACATCTCTATGCTCCCTTACACATTTTCAGAGAACCCATGTGATACTATATCTGAAGAGACATCTCTATGACCCCCTACTCCTTTTCGGATGACCCATGTGATATTGTCTCACGAGCAGAGATCTCTATGATCCCATACTACTTTTCAGAGAACCCATGTGCTACTGTCTCTGAAGAGACATCTCTATGATCCCATGCTATTTTTCAGAGAACCCATGTGATACTGTCTCTGAAGAGACATCATTACCTACTCCTTTTCAGAGAACCCATGTGATGATACACTTCCTACTTTAAAATAAATCTCTATGCTCCTCCATTAGTATATATAAAAAGGATCAGAGTTCTACAATTCTCTACAACAATCTCCCCTACCAAAATCAGATATCCTACAAATCTAAAATGAATTCCTACAAATTTAATATCAGTTCAACTTCCTCTTCTTCTTCCGATGATTTAAAAGAGGAAATGAGGAATATCGAGAACAAAGAAGTAGATGACATGATCGACAATGTCACTCATACTTACCTACTTACCTCCCATTCCTTGTGTTGACGGTCACTCCTAGAATGAGACCGGATGGGCGTACTGGACCTCGGGATGATAGGGGTCGAGAAGAAGGTCATTGAAGATTATTCAATGACTATTTTGCAGAAATCCAGTTTACTCAAGTAGGTTGTTTCGACGTAGATATCGTATGGAAAAACATGTTTTTGAGCGTATCATGAATGAAATTGTGAGGACTGACGAGTGGTTCCAACAATTAAATGACCTTGTCGCCGCTGCAAAAGTGTACCACATCAATACGGCAATTAGCTTATGGGTGTGCTTCCGATGCTTGCGATGAGTACATACGTATTAGTGATAGTACGGCAAGATTGGCACTTCAGAGATTCATTGATGGTGTCATCAACCAATTCAGTAATGTGTACTTAAGACGACCGAATGAAGCCGATTTGAGGAGGCTGTTACGAATTGGAGAAGAACGTGGATTTACTGGCATGATTGGTAGCATCGATTATATGCATTGGGAGTGGAAGAATTGTCCAACAGCATGGAGTGGACAATATCAAGGAAGGGCAGGGGTAGCTACACTTGTGCTTGAAGCTGTAGCTGGTATGGACTTGTGGATTTGACATTCTTTTTTCGGAATGTCGGGAAGTTGCAACGATCTGAACGTGCTTCATAGATCTCCTGTGTTTGAAGATATTTTAGAAGGTCGAGCTCCATTTGTTAATTTCGTTGTAAATGGCCATCAATATAACGAAGGATATTACCTTACTGATAGTATCTATCCCAAATGGGATACTTTTGTGAAGTCCATAACGAGTCCACAATCTCATAAAGACAAGGACTCTTTGCAAGACATCAAGAAGCAAAGAAGGAAAGACGTGGAACGAGCATTTGGAGTGCTACAAGCTCGATTTGCTATTATTCGAATGCCATCCCTTGCTTGGGATGTCAACATACTTCATAAGATTATGTTGGCGTGCATAATTATGCACAACATGATAGTTGAAGATGAACGAGAAACCTACCAAAATTACATGGATCCATTAGAGTTCGATGTAGGCAGATCTCGACGTCGTTTTGCTCAGAGAAACAACGAAGAGCAAGAAGGTCGCTTTGCATATCATAACGAGCGAATTGTCGACATCAACACGTATTTGCAACACAAAGTACAAATTGAAGATCAACAAACTCATTTATCTTTGAAAAACGATTTGATCTAATATATATGGGCAAAGTTCGGTAGGAATAAGAACTAAAATAATGGAACTTTATCAATTATTGTTTTTTGTTTTAGTGTTGCATTTAATTTCCATGTCTTGTTTTCATTTGATATACTTCCTTCGTTTTTTTTACATGTTACACTTTTGAAAATTGCGGTTACCTAGGCAAAAATTTAATTGGGGATTAAGTAAAAGTAAGGGTGGGGGATTAAAGTAGTGGGGACCATTGCACATGGGGGTTAAAGGGAAGGTGTAGGCGAGTTTTTATTTCGCCTACGCGGTGTGAGCGCGTATTAGATTTGACTATCCCACTGTTAAGGTTTTATTGAAAATTGTTTTCTATCGAAGGAAGTCGCCAACAATTCTTTTTAGGAAGAATCATAAACCTAATTCGATATAGGAAAATCATAGGGACAAATTATCCATTGTAGATTTCCCCGTCATGACTCCATATATTGTCAAAGTGAACCAAAGATTGAGTTTGGGGTGAGGGTACAAATATGGTCAAGAACCATATTACCCATTGCTCGCCTTTACTAAATATCGATTCATTTACAGATTTTATGCCAAAGAATAATCAAAATAATGTTTTAAACACCCTAATAATATTTAGTCTAGGTAGGTTCGAGAAACACATAAAAAACTAATTTTTAGTGACATGTTATTAGGTAATCAATATTACAGGGAACCTAACAGGTTGTCCAAATTAATCTGATTAATATTAGAACAGTTGTTTAGGTCTTTGATTAGCAAAAACAACATGTGGGTGATAAAAGCAATAAAGCAGGGAGAATCATAATAATATGCATAGAATAATCAGGCAACATGTAATAATATGAAAAATAAATAAAAAGAAAGAGAAAGGTTTAGAATATACAGTAGATCGATTATTACTTAAAGATCTACATCATGAAATAAATTGTTAGTAACTTCGAAGCAATAAAAATAGAGAATTTATTCAAGGATCCTCAGGTATTATACCTATGCGGCTTAGATTGAAGAGCGCAATGATCTGTAGGCGGAGCAATCGTGGAACCAGGAACACCGTGTGATTAAGAATTGATTGAGAGTATTGAAAGTATTTGAGTGTTTGAAATATTCGAAATATATTTCGGAGTATTCCAGAGAATTTGTGTGCGTAAAATAATAATATGAAAAGCATTCCGTAATTCGAAAAATTGCGGGTATTTATAGGAAAAAGAAAACTTGCGCACCACGCAAGCCCTGCGCCAGGTGCAGACCTACGTGGCAGGCGTGCCACGCGTCAGGCGCACATTGGTGTGCCTGACACAGCCAGCCCAATCAGTTTGAGGCACGTGTAAACGCGTTTTGAAAAAATAGAAAAGAAAATTGTGTCTCACACGAGACTTGCGTCAGACGCAGGACTCTGTGTGAGTCACAAAATCTACGTGTCAGGCGCTCATTAGCTCGCCTGACGCGTTCTGGCCTATGTGCTGGACGCACGTGGCGCGCTGAGCGCAGCCCCCGCGTCCGGCGCATATTCTGGAATATTCAAGCATATTCACTTGCGCGTCTTTCGAATATATCTTTTTCGGTTTTTTCATCAGGTACCCCTGTAGGTTTTCAAAATTCATAGGGTACCCCTGCTTTTAAAAAAAAGCACCAAGTACCCTTGCTTTAGAAATTAAATGTACGAAATGCCCTTAATGACTAACGGTGTCAAGTTTCCGTTAGTCATTAGGGTTAATTAACCCCTCTAACCCTGATTAAACCCTCTAACCCTAACCCTCTAACACCTCATCCCCACCCTCCCATCACCCCCACCCCAGCAGCTAAATTAATTTACAAGAAGTTGTGATTTATTTTAATTCCCACAAAAGAAAAAAAAATAAAGGAGGGAGGAGGAGCAGCCGCGGCTGGGTGGCGCTGCCGCCTGCTGGTGGGGCCACGGTGGCTGCTCCAGGTGGTCCTTGGTGGGCTGCCGTGGCTGCTGCTCAGCAGTATTTTAATAATTTTTTTTTTTTTGGAAAATCATTAAAACATATTTTTAGAATATTAAGCAGATTTTCAGATAAATAATTCCATAATTTTATTCTTTAATCTAATTAAAATTAGTAGGAAAGTATTATAGGATAGAATCTTTGGGTGGTTAGGAATTACTTAAATGTTTTATCAACTTGCTATAATTAAGAATATTTGATATTTTGATTGATGGCAAGTATAATATGTGATATTATGATGTGGCTTTTATATATTTTGATATAATTGCTATGTATGACTAGTATGGCCCAAATCAAGTTAGAAAATACGATCTGCGTATCGTGATGTATTCTTGTAATTTTAAATACGATCTGCTTATCGTTAAGTATATTTGTAATTTATTTAATTTAGTTATTATTTAAATTATTTTGATACTTATGTAATCCAAAGACGAAGTCCATCAAGAGAAGGCCCATGGATAAGGTGGATGGAGATCCATGAAGAGTCCAAGAATGAGCCATTGATGCTTAGTTCTTAGGATTAGGGGCCATAATAGATCATTTTATTTTCGCATTTTATTATTCTTTAATATGCTTATAAGTTTATTGTATGTTGGTTGTTGATGCGCTAGAGTTCACTAATTCATAACAACATAATAAACTTAGGTCCCGTGAATATTAAGGTTGCTTTTGCAAACATAAAGTACTTATCAAACCCTTAATTAATAGTAATAGGTCATGCCTCCGCAGGGTGTTATCATTAATTTTGGGATATAAGGTAAAATTGCGTATTTTACAACTTAGTTTGGTTGTCCTTAACAAAATTATCAAAAGCGTTTTGAATTTTGAAGCAAGAGATAGTTAAGCATGCGATGTTTATCCATCTAAACAAGAGTTATAATTTGTTATAATTAGTAAAAGAGTTTACTTACCTTGATAATGAAACGTTAAAGATAAGGCCTCCGTCTGCTTAGTGTTGCATGTTGATAGGATCTTGTAAAACACTTATTCAAATGGGACTTTATAATTGAATAGGTGATCAACCTAGAAACCTTTGCATGTTTTAGGTTACTTTATAAACATAAAATTGAACTTTGTTTTATTTTTCTGTCTGTAGATACCATGTCTAATAACAACAACAACAACTCCGGTTTCAACATTTGTCCTTTTCTGGAAAAGGACAGACTGAATGGTGAAAATTTCCTTAATTGGGAAAGGACCTTAAGACTTGTTTTGAGGTCTGAGGGTCGAGAGGATGTCTTAGAAACCCCACTTCCTGTGATTACTGATGAGTCGACTGAAGCAGACAAACGTCGTGCTAAGCAGGCCAATGATAGGTCTCAGATCGATCACTTGCTTGATGATAGCAGCCATGGAGCCAGACCTCCAAAGGAGGTTCGAAACCAAGGATGCTTATACCATCATGCAAGAGCTGCGGGCTATGTTTCAAACACAAGCCCGAGTTGAGCGGTATGAGACTAATAGGGAGATACTTGAATGTCACATGAAGCCGGGTCAAGCTGTTGGCCCCCATGTTTTCGCAATGATGGGTTTTTTCGAAAACATGGAACGACTTAGATTCCCTTATAGGGTTGAGTTGGCTACTGACATTATTCTCCACTCATTACCTGACAGTTTCAATCAGTTCAGAAAGGCCTACAATATGAATGAGTCTGAAAAGACTTTGCAAGAGTTGCATGGATTGTTGGTCAATGCTGAAAGGAACATCCCTAAGGTTGAACCAAAGAAAGAGGTTTTGATGGTTTAAAAGGGAAAGGGTTTCAAGAAGAAATGGGCAGGAAAGAAGGACAAAGGCAAGCAAGTTGCCACTGTTCCTGAAAAACCTAAGCCAACCGCCAAGCCAAAGATCGCTGCGGAAAGCAAGTGCTTCCACTGTCATAAGATAGGACACTGGAAGAGGAACTGCCCGGTACACTTGGAGGAAAAGAAGTCTGGGAATGAGGGATTTGAGGTATATAGTGATGCTTCGAAGAATGGTTTGGGATGTGTGTTGCAACAGAATGGGAAGGTGATTGCGTATGCGTCACGCTAGTTGAAACCTTATGAGGCTAATTACCCTACCCATGATCTAGAGTTAGCTGCCATTGTGTTCGCCTTGAAGATTTGGAGACACTACTTGTATGGGGTAACTTGTAAGATATTCACAGACCATAAGAGCTTGAAGTACATCTTTACCCAGAAAGACCTCAACATGAGGCAGAGGAGATGGCTGGAGTTGATAAAGGATTATGACTTAGACATCCAATACCATGAGGGGAAAGCAAATGTAGTCGCTGATGCGCTGAGTAGAAAGTCGAGTCATAGCATGAACGCCTTGATAGTTCCTGAGGAGTTGTGTCGAGATATGCAAAGGCTTAGCCTAGAAATTCTAAATCCTGGGGAGATCGAGGCAAGGTTGAGTGCTTTGTCATTGGGGTTGTCCATTCTAGACGAAATCAGAGAAGGTCAAGTTGGGGATGAGCACCTAGATAAGATCAAGGAGAAAATTAAGCAAGGTAAAGAAGGTGGTTTTCAGATCCATGATGATGGTAGTTTGAGGTTTAAAGGAAGGTGGTGTGTACCACAAAAATGTGATGAGCTTAACAGACGTCTTATGGATGAGGGCCATAATACGCCGTACTCTGTGCACCCTGGGGGTGACAAGTTGTATAAAGACCTTAAGGTGGTCTATTGGTGGCCAAACATGAAGCGAGAGGTAGCTGAGTATGTGTCTAAGTGCCTAACCTGTCAAAAGGTGAAGATAGATCATAAGAGACCCATGGGGAAAGTTCAATCCTTAGAGGTTCCTGGATGGAAGTGGGATTCCATATCGATGTATTTTGTAACTGCTTTGCCTAGAACAAGGAGTGGCAATGATACTATTTGGGTTATTGTGGACCGTCTGACAAAGTCGGCCGTTTTCATACCGATCAAGGAGACATGGAAGAAGGAGCAACTTGCGAAGACATATGTTAAGCATGTGGTAAGACTACATGGAGTTCCAAAGGATATCATTTTTGACCGTGACTCTAGATTCCTTTCGAAATTTTGGAAGAAGGTCCAATTAAATCTTGGGACAACATTGAAGATGAGTACAGCCTTTCACCCTGCGACTGATGGTCAGACTGAGAGGACTAACCAGACGATGGAGGATATGTTGAGAGCATGTGCTATTGATTTTCAAGGTAGTTGGGAGGACCAATTAGACCTGATCGAGTTTTCTTATAACAATAGTTACCATGCGAGCATTAAGATGGCACCTTTTGAGGCCTTATATGGAAGAAAGTGCAGGAGTCCCATTTGCTGGAACGATTTTAGTGAGAATATAGTCTTGGGGACAGAGTTTATTGAGGAAACTGTTAAGAATGTCAGACTGATTCAGGCTAGAATTCAAGCTGCGCAAGATAGACAGAAGAGTTATGCTTACTTGAAGCGACGCGAAGATGAGTTTGCTATAGGTGATAAGGTGTTCTTGAAAGTATCACCCACTAAGGGTGTGATGAGATTTGGGGAAAAGGGCAAATTGAGTGCCAAATATGTAGGTCCATATGAGATTTTGCAAAGAATTGGGAAAGTGGCTTACAGATTGGCATTGCCAATGGAGTTTGAAAAGATGCATGATGTGTTCCATATTTCTCAACTTAAGCGTTACATTCCTAACGAACGTCATGTCCTAGAGCCTGAACGAATTCAGATCGATAGTAGCCTCACATATGAGGAAAGGCCTGTCAAGATTCTCGACAGAAAAGTGCGTAGTACACGCAATAAGAACGTCCACATCGTGAAAGTACTTTGGTATAACCATGAGTCCGAAGAGGCAACGTGGGAAGCCGAAGATGAGATGAAAAAGAAGTATCCGAGACTTGTTCCTTGAGGTGAGTTACGAGGGCGTAACTCGTTTTATTTAAGGGGGATAGAATGCGATAAATTTCGCTTTTCGTCTATTTTTTTATGAGATTTTTATGCATATGTATGCCTATGTTGAACAATTTGCACATGTTAGTGCTAAAGAAGTAGACTCTCCGCATAAGGAAGCGTGTTCATAAGTAACACAAGTGTTTTAAGTTAGCAAAAGTGTGCATAAGTGGCACATTGCTTTGCGAACTTTTGGAAAAGATGAGTTCAAGTTTTGAAAATATGTGAGTTTTCGTGTCAAGTTTCGGGACAAAACTTCTTTTAAGAGGGGTAGACTGTAATCCCCCATAATTTTAAAGGATTTTATAAATATATTTTTGTATTTATATATTTATATTTTAGTTTAAATGATGTTATTATTTAAAGAAGGTTGACTATTTTAAAAGTCAAATGAAATTATTTTAAGAATTTAAGTAAGTTGAAAATATTTTAATTAGGCATGCTTTCAAAAAGGTTTGAAATACGAATTTGATTTAGAAAAGAAGTCTAATGGACTTGAGGAACCCAAATTCTAAGTAGATTAGGAAAGAGAAGTTATATTGATGCTAAGAGTCCTCGTTTATCAATCCTAGTTGTCATCGAATTCTATTTAAACTCAATCTCCTTTTCCTAAGCCCAAAAGGAAACCCTACTTATAAATACCTTAAGCCCAATTATTTTACCCTACACAAAATTATTTTCTTCACTCTTCTCTCTCTTTTCTCACGGCACTCTTCTCTCTTCCTCTTCCACGTAAATTTCAGCTTTCTTCCTCTCAAGTTTTTCTTTCTTCTTCTTCTCTAAGAAACGTCGCCACCACCATTGAACACCGGTGCACCGCCGCTGCTGCCGCCACTGCTCTTCCTTGGCCGGCGCATCATCACTTTCCTCTTGTGTTGGTTTAATTCTTTTCTTTTTCCTCAAGTTTCCATTAAAGACTATGTTTTTATGCTTTATTTTAATGTTAATCATGATTATCAATGTTGATTTACTGTTTTAATAAATAATCTTGATTCATATATATTATATTATAAGAATAAAAATTCAGATTTGTTTATTATTGTTAGATTGAAGTTTTAATAATTAAAGCATGGATTTTTAGGGTGTTAATTATTAGAAAACCATAGTAGCATATTATATACTATGAGATTGATTTAATTTATGATTTTAAGCATGTTTAAGTGGGTTTAAAGAGGGTTTCATGATTTTATAGGTTGCTGGAATTTCAGAAAAATATTTTATTTAGGGAGTTTTAAGAATTTTAATTACTAGTATGGTAGTACTATGCTAGGAATTAAAAGTAATTGGAGTTTTGATAGTAAAATCGACTTTTGAATATGTTTAAAGGGGATTTTAAATATTTTAAAGTTGCTGTCTTTTTATTTAAGAGTATTGATTTTAGTTATATTTGATTTCTAGGCGGAGAATATTCCGTAGGAGATTTTTAAAGGTTTAAAAGTGGCCAGTCGACTAGTTTACACAAGGTACGTACATACTTGTGTGATTGTATGATTAGTATCATGATTTAAGGAGAAAAGAAGTTGTAGTATCATGTATAGGAACTTTATAAGTTCATATGTGATTTCTAGTATGATTGATTTCTACATGTTTTATGCCCGTGAGCAAGCATGTTAATTATTAGATTTATTATGAGTAAAGAATTGTCATGTTTGTATGGATTATTGATGCAAGCATGTGGATGGGAACTTTAATTATTAATTCACATGGGGGACTTAATATGTTGTTAAGATTGATTCATGATTATTCATGTGTTCCCTTACAAGTATAATTTTCACTACTTTATGAGGACCGTGGGCCTTATTTGGTAAGTTGATAAGTATGCCTTTTTAAAGGTAAGTTTGATTGCTGGCTAGGTTCAACAAATAAGAAAGTTGAGATTAAAAGAAAGTATGTCTTGGGTTGTAAGTTGTGATCACTTATTAAATCCTAAGATAAAAGAAGTGCAGTTGTGAATGTTTGAATTATATTCTGTGTTGCTTGTATGTGTGTCATAACAAGTAATAAATTGTAAATCACGTAAAGTGTAACTTGGATAGTAATAAACTTTAGACTGGTGCATGTCTGAAGCTGGACAATCAGGAGTTGGGGTACATGGTGAGCGTGCCATGGCTTTTTCTGGGAATTGGATTGATCACCGTTCCTCTTTTTATTCAAAGGTTCCTCGATATCGCAGGTCATTATGGAATACGGAGTCGCGCCCGTATTTCGTCTTCCTAGGTGAAGGCTGGTTTTTAGTTAGACAGCTCGGTCCAATAACTATTCCATTTAAAATAATAAAAGATGATTAAAGTTTAGTTCAGTAGAAGTTATCTGCAGAATGTTATATTGTTGTATTATTATTTATCCCTGTTTATTGTTTCTTAGTATCATGATTAGGATTGTTTATGTATTGTTATGTAGTACTCAGCATTGCTGATTACGTGCTTTGTTTGTATGTGTTGATCATGGCTTTGCCTTATTGATCCTGTGATGACCCAATTTTGGTGAGCAGATTCTTTAGAGCATTGACATTTACAGGTTCACAGATGTAGCATCATTGGGAAATCTGGGAATGGAGAGCTTGTGTAATTTAGTTTATCATGTTTCTGCATTAGTAGGAAAGTATTATTATAAGTTGGTTTGATAGACGTTTATAGAGTGGTTTATTTATAAAGTACTTATTTGTTTATGTATTTATAAAGAATAGTTTGATGTTTTTCCGCCGCAAAATCCCCGAATAAGCCGATACGTTATCACACGGGCGATAATACTTGGGTAATTCTCTAAGTTTTATATTATAAAGGTATTTCTGAAAAGAGAGAATTATCGAGGTGTTACAAAGTGGTATCTGGGAGCTTTAGGTTATTTTCAAAAATTTTAGGTGCCTAACTAATTAACTTACTAGTTATTTGAATAAACTCTTAGAATTGCTCATACTTATTCATTTTATAGGAATATGTTTTTTTTAATATACAAATTTTTTTTAAGAGGACCGATTTTTTTTTAGAGGAGTGCAAAATTTTTTTTTTTGGTTCGGAATTTTTTTTATTTTGTCCGTAATATTTATTTTATTTATTGTTCGAGAAAAAAAAAAAAAAAAATATATATATATATATATATATATATATATATATATATATAGATTTTTTTTTCCTTTCGAATTTATTTTTGGCTTGAGATTTTTTTTTAAGATATCCGAAATTTTCTTTTAGTCGCAAATTTTTTTTTTCTTTTTTTTTCGACACTTATTATTATTATCTTATAAAAGTGTCTGCATTATTTTTCATTCCTTTGAAGTTTTACTTGTTGCATTGTGAGAATGGGTAGCATAGGAAGGGCATATAGGATAGAAATATTATATGCCTGCATTGAATAGTTAGTTCAGCATGCTAATACTTTTCTTCCCTGCTAACTATTCATGATTATTTTCTTCCCTGCTAACTGTTTATATGTTTCTTCCCTGCTGATTGTTGTATTTTGTGTCTATGATGTTGATGGCATCTTTTTATTATTATTGTTGGGAATGGCGTGCAGGGAGAGTACTAAAAATGTTATTGTATATATTTATTTGTTGTAGATCATTAATCATGTCTGCCAGATTAGGAAGCTATTATAACCCCATTGTCCTGAGTGACGATGAAAGTGATGAGGACATTGCACCTATTGATGACAATAACTATACCAGTTTAGATTGGACTATGCGTACTCTAATAAGGAGGGAAGTCACCAGTGATGATGAGCTTATTGTGGAGTTCGACCATGCTAGAGGCCAAACTAGAAAATATATCTATCGTGCATGGTTCAGGTTTGAAATTGATTCGGAGTCAGAGGATGAAGAGTCTCAACCTTCAAGGAGATCTAAACGACAAAGGAGATATGTCGCGTATTATGATGAGGACATAGATGAGTTTGAAGATGAGATTTTCGTACCTGAGCTACACATAGAATTTGAGGACAAAAATGATAATGTGGTACCTTAGGTTACTATTTATAGTTTGTTGCGTTTAGAGGAAATAATATATTATAATCAGTTGGTTAGTCGACCAACAGTGATAGCATAGTTTTATTTTTTTTACAATCATGGTTTTCTTTTAGGAAGGTATAATATTATAGCAACATTTATTTCATTTAAATACCCGTTATGGAAGAATAAAAGTTATTACCTAATTTTATGAGTGAGTAAAAATTTATTCTGGGCGCGTAATGGGAATATTTTTATTTTCATTATGCAATTATATTCTTGCTTGCTTGTTTCTATTTGCATGTTGATGTGAATATATTTTACATGGATGATTATGTGATTATTAGAGAACATTTCATGTTGAACTTGGAACTAGTTGAGAAATTGTCTATTGATGCGATCTTTAATGATCAAATCAAATGTTGCCTTTCTAGATGGAAATATGAGTTATGCCGGAACCTAAAGAAGCGGTTATGTTACTTACAGTCCCGAAGTAGAATGGCTAACAACAACGATCTAATCTGCAATTCGCCTCTTGGCGGAGAAATTGACTCGAGAGAGAGCCGAGCGTCCCGAGAGTCCGGGGAAATGTTTGAAAGGCTAGCTAAGGTTGAGCCACCATACTATAAGGGGGCAAGCCGACCCTACCGTCCTAGAAAACTCGGATTAGGGAGTTTCGAGAAACTTTTGAGGTTGTAAACCGCCCCGAAAATTTGGGAGTGGGTCAGCCGTGTTGTACCTTAAGGATAAGGCCGATTTATGGTGGAGGGAGAATGGAGCTAGACCGAGTGCTATAGAAGGATTCAATTGGGATGCTTTTGTGACCGCCTTGAGAGGGAAGTTTTACCCCCGTGTTTATGAGGAAGCGAAGGCCCAAGAATTCATTAACCTTAGGATGGGTAGTATGACCATTTCGAGTACTACAAAGGAAATTCATAGCACCGTCGAGGTTTGCACCCGAGGTTGTAGCTACTGCGGAGTTGAAGGCTCAAAGATTTGAGCAAGGGTTGATTGATGAGATGCAACTGGGGTTAGGAGGTGAGACCTTTTCATCCCTAGATATTGTGTATGGGAGAGCCGCCCATATTTATGGACTCCAATCGAGGCGGGATAAAAAGAATCCCGTGGTAGGTGAGAAGAGGAAGGACTTTAATGCTTCGGGGGAAACCAGGGAATTTCAAGAAGAGTAGGAATGGTAATGGGAATTTCCAAGGAAACCACAACCAGGATAACCGCAATAGGGGTCGAGCTGAAAGAGTGTATCACCGCAAGAAGTGTAGCAACAACCACCCCCGGTAGAGACCGTAAGGGGGACCCAATGATTTGTAACTACCGCCGTAAGAAGGGCCATAGGGAGTATGAGTGCTTTGCTAAGCAAAAGAAAGAGCAAAATGGCAATGGGGGTAGTAACCAAGTGAGGTCTGGGTTTAACCAGTCAGGAAATTAGGGTTCGAAGCCTGCAGGGGCACAGAACAATCAAGGAAGCTATAAGCAAGCCTCGCTTAGTGAGAACAACCGTAACAAGGCCCGGCAAACCTGCTCGTGATGAGTCGCAATGAAGCCGAACGATTCGCCGACGTAGTGTCCGGTAATTTTTCTATTAACACCGTGCTAGTTAAAGCATTATTTGATCTCGGGGCGACTTATTCTTTTGTCTCGTCGTCTGTTATTAAAAGTCTAGGGTTAGTAGATTTTGAAGCGATTGATTTGCCTGTTAGTATACCTACTGGTGAGACCATAAGGTGTACCAAGATGTTTAGAAACTTATCTCTAAAGATAGGAGACTGTGTTTTTCTTTCTGACTTGATAGAGTTTAATCTGGGAGACCTAGATGTAATTCTGGGGATGGATAGGCTAAGTTTATACAAGGCCAAGATAGATTGTGAAGTTCAAAAAGTAGCTTTAAGGGATCCTTTGGGTAAGCTGACTTCGTATAGACGTTTTGGGAAATCCAAGAACTTTGGGGTTATCTCCGCAATGCAAGTAAAGAAGTTGATGAAGAAGGGGTGTGAGTTATATTTCTGTAGTGTGCAAGATGTGAGTAAAGAGGCCGAGGTAGGTATTGAAGATGTTCCGATTGTGAATGAGTTTATGGATGTGTTTCCGAGTGAGATTTCGGGTATGCCGCCCGTTAGAGCTGTTGAGTTCACCATAGACTTAGTTTCTGGAACTGCACCTATATCTAAAGCACCCTATAGAATGGCACCTCCGGAGATGAGTGAATTGAAGACGCAGTTGCAAGAATTGTTTGATAAGGGTTATATGAGACCTAGTGCATAACCTTGGGGAGCTCCTGTGTTGTTTGTTAAGAAGAAAGATGGGAGTATGAGGTTGTGTATCGATTATAGGGAATTGAATAACGTAACCATCAAGAATAAGTACCCTTTGCCTAGGATAGATGACCTATTTGATCAATTAAATGGAGCGAGCGTGTTCTCGAAAATTGATTTGCGTTCGGGGTATCACCAGTTGAGAGTAGCCGATAAGGATATACCTAAGACTCGCATTTTGGACTCGTTACGGCCATTATGAGTTCACTGTAATGCCTTTTGGGTTAACCAATGCACCCGCCATATTTATGGACTTAATGAATAGGATTTTCCATGAGTTCTTAGATAAGTTCGTGGTTGTATTCATTGATGATATTCTGATCTATTCGAGGAATGAAAAAGAGCATGATGAGCATTTGAGGATCATATTGGAGACGCTTAGGAAGAATCAATTGTATGCCAAGTTCTCTAAGTGTGAGTTTCGTTTGGAGAAGGTAGCATTTTTGGCTCACTATGTATCTAAGGAAGGAGTCTCTGTAGATCCTGCTAAGATTCAAGTGGTGAGTGAATGGCCAACTCCGAAGAATGTGTCTGATATTCGAAGTTTCCTAGGTTTAGCTGGCTATTATAGAAGATTTGTGAGAGATTTCTCGAAGATAGCAAGACCTATGACCAACTTGATGAAAAAGGAGTCAAAATTTGAGTGGAGTGAAAAGTGTGAAGAAGCCTTTCGCATTTTGAAGGATCGTTTAACCTCTCGCACTCGTTTTGACCCTACCCGATGGGAACGAGGGATTTGAGGTATATAGTGATGCTTCGAAAAATGGCTTGGGATATGTGTTGCAACAGAATGGGAAGGTGCTTCGCGTATGCGTCACGCCGCCTGAAACCTTATGAGGCTAATTACCCTACCCATGATCTAGAGTTAGCCGCCATTGTGTTCGCCTTGAAGATTTGGAGACACTACTTGTATGGGGTAACTTGTAAGATATTCACAGCACCATAAGAGCTGAAGTACATCTTTACCCGTAAAGACCTCAACATGAGGCAGAGGAGATGGCCGGAGTCGATAAAGGATTATGACTTAGACATCCAATACCATGAGGGGAAAGCAAATGTAGTCGCCGATGCGCCGAGTAGAAAGTCGAGTCATAGCATGAACGCCTTGATAGTTCATGAGGAGTTGTGTCGAGATATGCAAAGGCTTAGCCTAGAAATTCTAAATCCCGGGGAGATCGAGGCAAGGTTAAGTGCTTTGTCATTGGGGTCTGTCCATTCTAGACGACATCGAGAAGGTCAAGTTGGGGATGAGCACCTAGATAAGATCAAGGAGAAAATTAAGCAAGGTAAAGAAGGTGATTTTCAGATCCATGATGATGGTAGTTTGAGGTTTAAAGGAAGGTGGTGTGTACCACAAAAATGTGATGAGCTTAAGAGACGTCTTATGGATGAGGGCCATAATACGCCGTACTCTGTGCACCCTGGGGGTGAAAAGTTGTATAAAGACCTTAAGGTGGTCTATTGGTGGCCAAACATGAAGCGAGAGGTAGCTGAGTATGTGTCTAAGTGCCTAACCTGTCAAAAGGTGAAGATAGATCATAAGAGACCCATGGGGAAAGTTCAATCCTTAGAGGTTCCTGGATGGAAGTGGGATTCCATATCGATGGATTTTGTAATCGCTTTGCCTAGAACAAGGAGTGGTAATGATACTATTTGGGTTATTGTGGACCGTCTGACAAAGTCGGCCGTTTTCATACCGATCAAGGAGACATGGAAGAAGAAGCAACTTGCGAAGACATTTGTTAAGCATGTGGTAAGACTACATGGAGTTCCAAAGGATATCATTTCTGACCGTGACTCTAGATTCCTTTCGAAATTTTGGAAGAAGGTCCAATTAAATCTTGGGACAACATTGAAGATGAGTACAGCCTTTCACCCTGCGACTGATGGTCAGACTGAGAGGACTAACCAGACGATGGAGGATATATTGAGGCCGTTTTCATACCGACCAATTAGACCTGATCGAGTTTTCTTATAACAATAGTTACCATGCGAGCATAAAGATGGCACCTTTTGAGGCCTTATATGGAAGAAAGTGTAGGAGTCCCATTTGCTGGAACGATTTTAGTGAGAATATAGTCTTGGGGACCGAGTTTATTGAGGGAAACTGTTAAGAATGTCAGACTGATTCAGGCTAGAATTCCAGCTGCGCAAGATAGACAGAAGAGTTATGCTGACTTGAAGCGACACGAAGATGAGTTTGCTATAGGTGATAAGGTGTTCTTGAAAGTATCACCCACTAAGGGTGTGATGAGATTTGGGGGAAAAGGGCAAATTGAGTGCCAAATATGTAGGTCCATAAGAGATCTCGCAAAGAATCGGGGAAAGTGGCTTACAGATTGGCATTGCCAATGGAGTTTGAAAAGATGCATGATGTGTTCCATATTTCTCAACTTAAGCGTTACATTCCTGACGAACATCATGTCCTAGAGCCTGAACGAATTCAGATCGATAGTAGCCTCACATATGAGGAAAGGCCTGTCAAGATTCTCGACAGAAAAGTGCGTAGTACACGCAATAAGGACATCCACATCGTGAAAGTACTTTGGTCTAACCATGAGTCCGAAGAGGCAACGTGGGAAGCCGAAGATGAGATGAAAAAGAAGTATCCAGACTTGTTCCTTGAGGTGAGTTACGAGGGCGTAACTCGTTTTCTTTAAGGGGGATAGAATGCGATAAATTTCGCGCTTTTCGTCTATTTTTTTATGAGATTTTTATGCATATGTATGCCTATGTTGAACAATTTGCACATGTTAGTGCTAAAGAAGTAGACTCTCAGCATAAGGAAGCGTGTTCATAAGTAACACAAGTGTTTTAAGTTAGCAAAAGTGTGCATAAGTGGCACATTGCTTTGCGAACTTTTGGAAAAGATGAGTTCAAGTTTTGAAAATATGTGAGTTTTCGTGTCAAGTTTCGGGACGAAACTTCTTTTAAGGGGGGTAGACTGTAATCCCCCATAATTTTAAAGGATTTTATAAATATATTTTAGTAGTTATATATTTATATTTTAGTTTAAATGATGTTATTATTTAAAGAAGGTTGACTATTTTAAAAGTCAAATGAAATTATTTTAAGAATTTAAGTAAGTTGAAAATATTTTAATTAGGCATGCTTTGAAAAAGGTTTGAAATATGAATTTGATTTAGAAAAGAAGTCTAATGGACTTGAGGAACCCAAATTCTAAGTAGATTAGGAAAGAGAAGTTATATTGATGCTAGGAGTCCTCATTTATCAATCCTAGTTGTCATCGAATTCTATTTAAACTCAATCTCCTTTTCCTAAGCCTAAAAGGAAACCCTACTTATAAATACCTTAAGCCCAATTATTTTACCCTACACAAAATTACTTTCTTCACTCTTCTCTCTCTTTTCTCACGGCACTCTTCTCTCTTCCTCTTCCACGTAAATTTCAGCTTTCTTCCTCTCAAGTTTTTCTTTCTTCTTCTTCGCTAAGAAACGTCACCACCACCGTTGAACACCGGTGCACCGCCGCTGCTGCCGCCACTGCTCTTCCTTGGCCGGCGCATCATCACTTTCCTCTTGTGTTGGTTTAATTCTTTTCTTTTTCCTCAAGTTTCCATTAAAGACTATGTTTTTATGCTTTATTTTAATGTTAATCATGATTATCAATGTTAATTTACTGTTTTAATAAATAATCTTAATTCATATATATTATATTATAAGAATAAAAATTCAGATTTGTTTATTATTGTTAGATTGAAGTTTTAATAATTAAAGCATGGATTTTTAGGGTGTTAATTATTAGAAAACCATAGTAGCATATTATATACTATGAGATTGATTTAATTTATGATTTTAAGCATGTTTAAGTGGGTTTAAAGAGGGTTTCATGATTTTATAGGTTGCTGGAATTTCAGAAAAATATTTTATTTAGGGAGTTTTAAGAATTTTAATTACTAGTATGGTAGTACTATGCTAGGAATTAAAAGTAATTGGAGTTTTGATAGTAAAATCGACTTTTGAATATGTTTAAAGGGGATTTTAAATATTTTAAAGTTGCTGTCTTTTTATTTAAGAGTATTGATTTTAGTTATATTTGATTTCTAGGCGGAGAATATTCCGTAGGAGATTTTTAAAGGTTTAAAAGTGGTCAGTAGTTTACACAAGGTACGTACATACTTGTATGATTGTATGATTAGTATCATGATTTAAGGAGAAAAGAAGTTGTAGTATCATGTATAGGAACTTTATAAGTTCATATGTGATTTCTAGTATGATTGATTTCTACATGTTTTATGCCCGTGAGCAAGCATGTTAATTATTAGATTTATTATGAGTAAAGAATTGTCATGTTTGTATGGATTATTGATGCAAGCATGTGGATGGGAACTTTAATTATTAATTCACATGGGGGAATTAATATGTTGTTAAGATTGATTCATGATTATTCATGTGTTCCCTTACAAGTATAATTTTCACTACTTTATGACGACCGTGGGCCTTATTTGGTAAGTTGATAAGTATGCCTTTTTAAAGGTAAGTTTGATTGCTGGCTAGGTTCAACAAATAAGAAAGTTGAGATTAAAAGAAAGTATGTCTTGGGTTGTAAGTTGTGATCACTTATTAAATCCTAAGATAAAAGAAGTTCAGTTGTGAATGTTTGAATTATATTCTGTGTTGGTTGTATGTGTGTCATAACAAGTAACAAATTGTAAATCACGTAAAGTGTAACTTGGATAGTAATAAACTTTAGACTGGTGCATGTCTGAAGTTGGACAATCAGGAGTTGGGGTACATGGTGAGCGTGCCATGGCTTTTTCTGGGAATTGGATTGATCACCGTTCCTCTTTTTATTCAAAGGTTCCTCGATATCGCAGGTCATTATGGAATACGGAGTCGCGCCCGTATTTCGTCTTCCTAGGTGAAAGCTGGTTTTTAGTTAGACAGCTCGGTCCAATAACTATTCCATTTAAAATAATAAAAGATGATTAAAGTTTAGTTCAAAGAGAAGTTATCTCGCAGAATGTTATATTGTTGTATTATTATTTATCCCTGTTTATTATTTCTTAGTATCATGATTAGGATTGTTTATGTATTGTTATGTAGTACTCAGCTTTGCTGATTACGTGCTTTGTTTGTATGTGTTGATCATGGCTTTGCCTTATTGTTCCTGTGATGACCCAATTTTGGTGAGCAGATTCTTTAGAGCATTGACATTTACAGGTTCGCAGATGTATCATCATTGGGAAATCTGGGAATGGAGAGCTTGTGTAGTTTAGTTTATCATGTTTCTGCATTAGTAGGAACGTATTATTATAAGTTGGTTTGATAGACGTTTATAGAGTGGTTTATTTATAAAGTACTTATTTGTTTATGTATTTATAAAGAATAGTTTGATGTTTTTCCGCTGCAAAATTCTGAATAAGCCGATACGTTATCACACGGGCGATAATACTTGGGTAATTCTCTAAGTTTTATATTATAAAGGTAATTCTGAAAAGAGAGAATTATCGGGGTGTTACAGAGTTCCAGACGTTCACACCTCTTAACCTAAATCCCGAACCCTATCTCATGGTATGAAAGACCAATTTTCAAAAAAGCCTTATCCATATGAAGTCATCATCATTTTAAATGATTTTTCTTGAAATTGATTTTAAAACGATTTACTAAATAAATCTGTCCCTATTCAGATATTAATAGGGTGGCGACTTCTAAGTTTTCTAAAATTCATAGTCCAATGAGCTCCAATGTCTAGTAAGTAAGCTTGTGGATCACCTCTCTCAAGCCATACACCCAACCTTAGTCAACTGGATATTGATTATGATAGTGAAGGAACAGATGAAGATGATGATGAGTATATAACTACGAGAACCCATTTGATAGCTGAGTAAGAAAGGCAAGAAGCTTATGAAAATGAGATATGCATGATTGTTAAGTTAGCTAAGGCTAAGGGACTGTCCCAAATTGACATAGGTAATGATTTTGAGGAAGAAACCTGTGACTTAGATAGTCCAGATGAGGTTTTAGATGAGGATGATGTAGGATACTTAACACCTCCTTTGTCAATGAGAAAATTTGTGAAGAAAAAGCAAGAGTACCTACCAGGCACATTTGTTAAAGACACAATTTTCTTTGTAGGGCAACAATTTGAAAATGCAAGTGCAGCTTTAGGAAGGCAAAGGATCGACTATTATGTACTACATGGGAGGGATACAAAATACACTAAAAACCATAGGGACAAAATTGGTGCACATTGTAAACACAATAGTGATGGTCGTCCAAGGAAGATATGGGCATCATGGGAGGGAGGGAAAAGAAGCTTCACAGTAAAAACTCACTGTGATGAACATGTGGTAGGGCATCAAAGGTCAACAAGATCAATGGAGCATGGATTGCTAGCCATTACCGAATAAAGTTCAAAGTGAATCCATATTGGAAGCTCAATGAAATTATATATGGAAACCTGTTTGGCTTGATCAGGACTTAGAGTATCCAAGTGGATGGCTTTTAAGGCAAGGAGAAAGGGGCAAGCACTTATTGTTGGGGAGTATAGGGAGCAAGCACTGCTACACCCTAGATATGCATCCGTGATTAAAAGAAGCAACATGTTCAATACAAAGTGAAGTTTATGCTACAAAACAATGATTTCCATAAATTATACATTTGTTTTGATGCATTGAAGAAAGGCTTTCTAGGTGGTTGTAAACCCTTCATATCTTTAGATGGATGCTTCTTAAAAGGTCCATATGGGGGGCAACTACTAGTGGCTGTAGGGAGGGATGGGAACAATCAAATGTTCCCACTTGCTTGGTGTGTAGCTGAAGTAGAGAGCACAGATAGTTGGACATGGTTTTTAGAGATACTAGTTGTTGACCTGGGTACATTTGCAGGAGCTGGATACACATTCATGAGTGACCAACGAAGGGTCTTCTTGCAAAGAATCGCAATGTGTTCCATCAAAGAGTAAAACAAGAGTGTGTGCAAGGTATGTGTACTGTAATTTCAGGGAGGTTTATGGTGGTGGTGCAGAGTATAGAAAGTTATTTTGGTTCATTGCAAAGTCCACAATTGAAAATGAATTCCAAGCTAACATGGCTTTGTTTAGGGAGATTTCAGATCAAGCTGGAAATGATTTACTTAATAGAAATTATAAGAAATGGTGCAGAGCTTTCTTCACCTGCCTCACAGTCATGTTGTGACAGTGTAGACAACAACATGAGTGAGGTGTTTAATGCCTACATCGTCAATTCAAGGCATAAACCTATAATAACATTATTGGAAGATATAAAGGAGGGATTAATGGAGAGGTTACACAAAAAAAAAAGATTTCATTTGCAAGAAAAATGGACAGATTTGTCCTAGAATACAACAACAATTGGAGAAAAACAAGATTGCTGCTAGCAGGTGAAATGCATTCTGGGATGGTGCATTCTCATATGGTGTGAGAGAGGGTTCTACTCAGACTAAGTATGTTGTGAACCTAGCTAAGAGAAGGTGTAGTTGTAATGCATGGCAGTTGAATGGCATTCCATGCAAGCATGCTATCACTACCATATGGAACAAGGTTGATCAACCAGAGCACTATGCAAGTGATTACTATAAGAAAGTGACATACCTTAAGGCTTATGAACATCTCATGGAGCCTCTGAATGGTCCAGAAGAATGGACAAGCACTGAGCCTATCTTTGTGCAGCCTCCCCCATTGAAAAAGATTAGAAACAGAAGGACAACAAAGAGAAAGAAATCACTGACTCTGGCAAGATAAAGAAAACAGGTTGTGTGATGAAGTGCAGCTCATGTGGTGTTGCTGGACACAACAAAAGAGGCTGCAAAAATATCCCAGATCAGGAGAGGGGGTCAAACTCACACATGCATGACAATGAGGACAACACACCTCCACAAAGCCAACAGGGGCATGTACAAAGGAGTGCTCCTCCTCATAACACTGGTGTTGGGGTATACACCTACCCAAATGGATTTCAAAGAGTTGCCTCTGTAAGTTTTTTGTATTTGCTATATCATGTTTATATGCATTATTACATTGTAAACAAGCTAATGTTGCTCTTTTATTCACAGTTAAATGTCCCAAATCCCCCTGTACAGAGGAGTTTTGTAGTCTACTCTGACATTGAAGGTGCACAAACAATTCAGAGTGTGAGTCAAGAGTTCACACTCACACAAACAAGCTCCAACAATCCATCACAAGAAAGGAACACCATTTCAACTCAATCTTGCAGGTAATTAATAAATTAATATTCATTTAAATTTTGTCTTCTGAAATTGTAAAACAACATTCTAATCTTAATTGTTTTTACATCTCAAGGATCTTGCAAGGAAGAGGTTACTAAACAGAGGTTCCCAACACCATGGTGAAGGTGAGAAATTCATTTACAACAATACAGAGCAAATATTAAAGCTACTAATATTGAAATTACAAAATACAACTTCTTGATCATCCCTTGCTTCATTGCCACCTCATTCTCTAGTTCCTTTTTTTTAAGCATCAAGCTTACAATTTCATACCTGACCTCCTCTTGGTGTGGTTGATCAATCCACCTGAAATACTCACAGCCGTTCCTTTTTTTATACCTTTCACATATTGCAAATGTCATGAATGGAATACGCATTGTTCTTGAAATTCTTATTTTTGTTTCACAATTACAAGTAGCATAATTCGACTCGGTATCATCATGCTCACGTGCTTGAAGATGAATTTTGATGAAGAAGTGATTATGGAGGATCGATTTTGGGAGAGAATTAGATGAAGCCTCTATTTTTTGTTTCTTTGGTTGGTAACGACTATTTTTTGGTTCATTAATGGGGTTCTTTTTTTTTGTTAAACTTAAGGATGTAACTAATATTTTGGATTGTAGTGCAAAGTCAGCTTTTTGGTTTTTTAATTAACCAAAATTGTTAAAAGTAAAGGTGTTATGCTAAAAGTAACAGAAGTTACTTTTTGGGTCCTTAACCCTACCTTTTCAAAGTTTAGGTCCTTAACCCTACCTTTTGGCAAAGTGAAGATCCCCAACTTCACAAACCGCAATTAGTAGGAGTCATATATGTGACTTCAAAGTAGAGCTGGCAATCTCTGACATGACAACACAACCGGCACCGAAACAACATGAACTTGAAGTTATTGAGATAAACACCAAATAGACACAACACAAACACAAAATCAACCTGACACTACCCATTTTGTTCAATTTGTCAGATTACATAATTACCCTAAATTTAATTTATTTTTTGATATATATAAAGAACAATTCAAATTCGATTTGATACCAATTACAAACACCATCCATTCAACTAAATTGCCAGCTCTACCTCAAAGTTAGAAGGTGGAAATCCTATCAACTACGTCGTTCCCTTTAGTTAAATATGGACATATATTGGAACCAAGTGTTTACAAACAATAGCCAAAGCTTGCACTTACCCCGATTGTGTTCATGTCCATGTCTTCGTAAAGCCTGTTTGGGTCAAATGGTGACCTATCTCTTTCTCGTTGCACATAATAAAACATTCATTTATGTTAATGTGATTTCATTTTTTATAGTAGTGATCATCTGAATAATTGGAAAAGCAAGAGAAGCATTACCTCTCGAGGCAACACCACCACGAATGCCACTATTGCGGTAACATGGAGAATCATTTGCAGAGCGAAGATTAGGAGTGCTTTGGCTTTGTGCAGGGTTTCGGCTAGCCGGTCTTGGGATGGGACGAGTGGTTGATCGAATAGACAACATTTTGCCTTTTGAAATCACATACACACTGCAGAATTCTGGGCAACCTTTGGTTAAATTTGTGGCAACATCTGGACCTTTAAACCTTCTCGCTACAAACAGTAAGAAGCGCATAACTAAGTAAAAGAAACAGATTTAATAACCGATAGGAGCCACTATTGAAGGAATATGTCCTTAGACATTCCAAAGAATTACTAAATATAAATAAGAATTATGTTATGAAGATAATAAAGTTAATTATTTTCATAATCGTATTTTCTTGCTAGAGAATAAATATGATTAATAGGACAATATGGATTGGGCCTATAACTAAAATAGATTAATTCAATGAGGTCACACATTGTAGCACAAGTTGGACAAAACAATCCAAATCCTTTTAGGATTATGGTTGGGCCGGTCCAAAGGGGAATAGGAGAAGAATTAGTTCTCCTAACTAGCCTATGACTCTTCTATCATATATAGGATATAATATTAGGGTTTAGGTGATCAGTTCATTAATCAGTTTCTTTTCACAAGAGAGTAAGAAGTGAAACCCAAATCTTTTCCCTCTAACCGGCGCCCATACCACCTAAAACCAAGAGATTTATTCTCTTCCATTTCAGCAAACGTTGGTGTTCAATTGGTGCTCGTGGACTGATTAGAGGAGCAACACTAGGGGCTCTCGAATCTTCAAAGCTTGCATGCAACAGGGAAATCACACTACAAAAGGTTTGATATTTAATCCCTATTGAATGATTCATGTGTTTGATTATGTTTGCGATCCTATGATAGAAATTAGGAAATTGTTTCCTAAAATTCCGCTATTTGCATCTATATATTGCTACAATGGTATTAGTTTTGCCTAATTCATAATATTCATATGATCATGTTATTGTATGCAAAGTTATTATTTTTATTCAATTAAGGGAGGATTTATTTATGGCTTGAATTTGCATAATTTTTATTTGATATTAATTGATTGGAAATTATAAATAATTGATTTAATTGTGATTTATGCTCAAATAATTTTATAAAGTTCCGATTTTTTAATATTATGGACAAAATAAATTAGTTAATTCACTCCAACATTTTTGGATTTTTATAAGTATATTTGTTAGATTTAAAATTATTTAATGTTTAATTTGATTAATCGTTGAAATAATTTGTTAACAATTAAAATATTAATTTTTTACTTGTTAAATAAATCAAATATACATCACCCACATAGATCTAGAATAATATGATTGCTGAAAATAATTTGATTATTTTTCTCACTAATTTTCTAATTTTATCATATTATTAATGAATTTTAGTTAAATTTTATGTTTCATTTGATTAATCATAAATTTTAAGGATAACAATTAAAATTATTGATTTTGTTTGTTATGATAATTCAGTAGATCACCCTACTAATTATTTTCGAATTTTTCATATATAAAATGTTAATTTTTTGACTTTTTCGAATATAATTTGATTTTTGTCCTAATTTTCAATTTTTTGTTAGATTTAATGTTTAATATAGATTAAGCATTGAAAATATAATCTTAACAAATCTAAAATTTTGTTTTAGTTTGTTAAGTTATTCAAAAATTTTGCCATAATTTTCGAATTACTAAACCATAATTAAATCCTAAATCTTTAACTAATTGTTAATTAAAGATTAATTGAATTTTTGTAAATTGTTACAAAATTCATGAATTTGCCCACCATTGCTGGGTGGCCCCACCTGCATAGGTAGAGCCACAGTGGAGGGCGACATTGGGTCGGCGTCAACAGGGTAGTACACGGGCGGCACTGGCGGCAGCCACACGTGCGGTGCACTTTCGAAGTGTGCAGCGCGTGCTCCGGTGCTGCGGCGTTGCTCTCGGTGACGGCCGGCGGTAAGGGGCTAAACGTCACGGTCGATGGTGCGCTACTTGGTGGGTTTATCGCCGGCGGCTTTTCTTTTCGCTGCTGGTTATGGGTGGCTCGTTGTTTTTGCGAGCAGTCGTGAGTTTTCTTTTCGATTCTAGCGGGGATGCTTGGTTGGTTGTTGACTGGCAGCCTTGTGCTGCTGGTCAACGGTCAACAAGTCAACTTTAAAAAAAATTGTTTTTAGGAAAATTTGATTTTCCAAAGTTGAGCATAAATCCAAAAGTTTCCTATTTTGCAAATTTGTGAATAATAATGATTATTGCCATCTGAATATAAGTAAGTGAACTAAAATAATAAAGTTTCCTAAATAATTTCCTGCTTAAATTTGTTAAGTTTTATAATTATTATGGAAAGTTTTTATTTGCTTATTAATTGTTAATAAGTAAATAGTTTGTGATTATTTTATTATGATATTATAAATGCGTGGATGTTTAATGTAATATGTAAGATATTATATTTTGCATGTTATGACTAGTATGGCCCAAATTAGATAGTAAATACGATATGTGAATCGTTATATTTGAATGTAAATTAAATACGATCTGCGAATCGTTTGTATTTTTGTAACTCTAAATTTTGGTTATTTATTTAATTCAAATTATGTAATCAAGCATGAGGATCCAAGGAGTTTCAAGGATGGTGATCCATGGAGATTCAAGGGAAGATTCATGAAGATTAGTTATTATCCTAGGTTTAAGGGCCATACTAGATCATTTTAATTATTTCTTTTATTAATTTCTTGCATTTACTTTGCTTAAATGCTTGCTTCTAAGTTTGTTTGTGGTTAATTGATTCATGTGTTCACTATTAATTGACCATGTTAGTAAACTTAGGTCCCCAAAAGTAATATTGAGTTTAATTGCTTTTCCAAACAACACCTATAAAGCCTTAGATCATGAGTAATAGGTTCTGCCAAAGCAGGGTGTTGCTCATATTTCCGGGGATAGTAGGGTAGTTTTTGAAACTTACATGTTAATGTTTGGTTTAACTCAACAAAATCATCAAATGACAAAGTTTTGGGTTTTGAAGCTAAGAGATAGGAGTAAACAAGGAGTTGTTAGCCTGTCTACGAAGAATTATAATTAGTAAAGTGTTTACTTACCTCAACGACTATAAATTAAAGGCAGGGCCAAAGTCCGTTTGATTGTAGTGGGAGGGGATCTTGGTTATTTCTTTATTCAATATAGGACTTTCATTTTGAATAAAGGATAGTAGTTAATTAAAATTTGTTTAATTGCTGCTTTCTTGATAAACATTGATTGAATCTTGCTTTATTATTTATTGTAGTAATTATGTCTAGTAACAACAACATCAACACCAACAATTCTACTTGTAATTTGTGCTCCATCCTCTCGAAGGACAAATTGAATGATGAACGTTTCATTGCAAGTGAAAGGGAAATGAGAATCGTTCTCAGAACTGATAAGTTCAACGACTTTCACATGCCAGGGGAGGAAGCAACGATGCAAGAGATGCATGACAGGCTAACTCAGACTGAGCGAAACATCCCTAACCAGCCAATAAAAGAATATGAGGGTGTTCTTATGGTTAGTAAAGGGCAATCACTCAATAGGATTGGAATTGCTATTAAGAAGGACGAAAGCAAACAAGTTGCCAAGTCTGAAACTTCTGAAAAGCAAAAGACTACACCAAAACCAAAAGTTGCTGATGAGCACTATTGTTACACCTGTAACAAGGTTGGTCATTGGAAAAGTAGTTGCCATAAGTATATGAAGGATCAAAAGAAAGGAGTTTCTAGTTCAGATATGTATGTTATAGAAGTTAACTTAGCAACTTCTGCTTCTTGGGTATTGGATACCGCTTGTGGTTCGCACATTATTTGTAATATGCAAGGCCTCAAAAGAAGTAGAACATTGGGAAAAGGAGAAGTAGATCTTTCCGTTGGCAATGAAGCACGAGTTGCTACATTGGCAGTGGGAGTATATAGTCTACTTTTACCTTCAGGATTAGTTTTAGAACTTAATAATTGTTATTATGTTCCTGCTATCACAAAGAACATTATTTCGATTCCTATTTTGGATTCCAAAGGTTATTCATTTACAATAAAGAACAATTGTTGTTCTTCGTATTTGAATGATATGTTCTATGTCTCCGCTAAGTTATCAAATGGTTTATATGTGCTAGACTTAGAAACCCACATTTATAACATAGACAACAAGAAACATAAAGCAAATGATTCAAACCCTACATACCTATGGCATTGTCGATTAGGCCACATAAGCTCAAAGCGCATTGAGAAATTTCATAAAGATGGAATTCTCAAATCATTTGATTTCGAATCATTTGATACTTGTGAGTTTTGCTTGATGGGGAAAATGACAAAGTCTCCTTTCACAAGTTCAAGTGAAAGGGCCAATGACCTTTTAGCCTTCATACATACGGATGTCTGTGGACCTATGAGTACGTTGGCTAGGGGAGGGTACAGTTACTTCATTACTTTTACCGATGATGTGAGCAGATTTGGATATGTTTACCTCATGCGACATAAGTCGGAATCCTTTGAAAAATTTAAGGAATTCCATAATGAAGTACAAAACCAACTTGGGAAGAAAATTAAGGCATTACGATCCGATCGTGGTGGTGAATATTTATCTCAAGAATTTGGTGATCATTTGAAGGATTGTAAAATACTTTCACAATGGACTCCACCAGGAACACCACAGTAAATGACGCTTCTGAAAGAAGGAATCGAACTCTACATGATATGGTTCGATCCATGATGAGTCTTGCTAATCTTCCTATTTCATTCCGGGGATTTGCGCTTAAAACAGCGGCATTCACACTTAACAGAGCACCATCCAAATTAGTGGAAAAGACACCATATGAAATGTGGACTGGAAACGTTCCAAAGTTGTCTTTTCTAAGGATATGGGGTTGTAAATCTTATATAAAACGTTTACTTTCTGATAAGCTTTCACCCAAATCTGATAAATGTCTCTTTGTGGGTTACCCAAAAGAGATTAAGGGGTAGTACTTCTACAACCAAAGCGAAAACAAAGTGTTTTTTGCTCGTAATGGTGTCTTTCTGGAAAAGGAGTTTATTTCCAGAAAAACAAGTGGGAGAAATGTATATCTCGAAGAAGTTCGAGATGAACAACAAATGGATGAGGTTAACACCTCATTAGAGGCGGCCCAGCATGAAAATGCTCAGGAGGCGGTGCATTCAATTCACTTACCTCCTACCGTCCCACTTGGACATACTCCATGCGAAGTCACTCAACCTAGTAAGGTAGAAACTTCTTATGTTGTTCCCCAACGTAGGTCTAGTATGACCATCATTTCGTCAAAGAGATATACTGATTTCCTTTTGACTGAAAGTTCTGAAATAACGATTTTAGAATCAGAAGAACCTACTAGCTACAAAGATGCTTTGGATAGTCAAGACTCCGAAAGATGGCTTGAGGCCATGAAATCTGAAATGGATTCCATGTCTGAAAATCAAGTATGGGACTTGGTTGATTTGCCTGATGGGGTAAAACCCATTTGTTGTAAATGGATGTTCAAGTTGAAAACAGACAAGGATGGAAACATTAGTGTTTCCAAAGCAAGGTTGGTGGCGAAAGGTTTCAAACAAATTTATGGTATTGACTATGATGAAACCTTCTCACCAAGTAGCCATCTTTGAAGTCCATTAGGATAATCCTTGCGATTGTTGCCTTTCATGACTATGAAATATGGCAGATGGATGTCAAAACCGCTTTCTTGAATGGGTTCTTGAAAGAGGATGTGTACATGACACAACCTCATGGTTTTGAAGATCTAGAAAATCCAGGGAGGCTATGCAAGCTTAAGAAGTCCATTTGTGGACTAAAGTAAGCGTCAAGGAGTTGGAACCTCGGATTTAATGAGGCAGTCAAGAAATTTGGCTTTCTCAGTATTGAAGAGGAATCTTGTGTATACAAGAAGTTAAGTGGGAGTAGTATTACTTTTCAGGTCTTGTATGTGGATGCCATACTTCTCATAGGAAATGATAAGACCATGCTTGAGTCAGTCAAGGAATGGCTTAAAATTGTTTCTCTATGAAAGACTTAGGAAAGGTTGAGTACATATTGGGAATAAAGATATATAGGGATAGGTCGAAAAGGCTGATTGGACTTAGTCAAGAGACTTATATTGATAAGGTTCTTGCAAGGTTCAAGTTGGAAAACTCCAAGAGAGGTTTCATTCCTATGCAACATGGCATAACACTTGGCAAGACTCAATGTCCTTCGAGTCCTGATGAGGTCAAGCGTATCAGTAATGTTCGCTATGCTTCTGCAGTAGGATCCATTATGTATGCCATGCACTCGACCGGATGTTGCATATGCTTTGAGTATATGCAATGATACCGATCAAATCCAGGAGATGCACACTGGATTGCAACGAAAAACATCCTTAAGTACTTTCGAAGGACTAAGGATAATTTTTTGGTTTATGGTGGAGATGGTGAGTTGGTTGTTACTGGATACACCAATGCAAGCTTCCACAGTGACAAAGATGATTTCCGATCTCAATCTGGTTTCATATTTTGTCTCAATGGAGGACCTGTGAGCTGGAAGAGCTCTAAGCAGAGTACCATCGCAGATTCTACAACAGAGGTTGAGTATATTGCAGCAGCTGATGCAGCTAAGGAAGCTGTTTGGATCAAAAAGTTCATTGGTGAGCTTGGTGTAGTTCCTAGCATTGAGAATGGCATTGAGTTGTACTATGACAACAATGGTGCCATTGCTCAGTCCAAGGAACCCAGATTGTATCAAAGGTCTAAACATGTGCTCAGGAAATTCCATCTTATTCGAGAGATCGTTGGAAGAGAGGATGTGAAATTAAGCAAGGTTCATACTGAGGATAATATTGCAGATCCTCTAACTAAACCGCTTGCTCAACCTAAGCATGAGTGTCATACTAGGTCTATGGGGCTTAAGCATATGGAAAACTAGCTTTAGGTTGTTTACTTCATGTTTACAATTGTAAAGACACTTATTATGCTTTGAATGTTTATCAATAAAAATTATTTTCTTATTTAATTGTTTGGTTTAGTATTAAATAAAATGTCCAAATAATTTGTGTTTTCAAATAGGATTATCGAAAACGTTTTGATTATGGAACCCTATAAAGTGAACAGAAATCACAATTTATTTAAAGTCCCTAGTCTAAATCACTAAATTGGACATAAGTGATTTATTTAAAAGACTAGTATATAATTAATTGATAGCGCAGCTCCATGGGCTATGGAGACATAGAGATATCTAATTGATTATATGGATGTATAGTTGATACATTGAGACTTGACCTAATTAGATTCTAAAAGTAAAATCAAAATACTATATTTAATGGATTCCTTAGACATGAGTATGTCTTAATAACCACAATATAATTAGTTTAACTTTGACCTTCGTTAAACACGCGCCGTAAAAGGAGGTTATAAAGGCAATGATTAGGTGGGCTAAGAATTGAGTGGGAGTTATAGTCATAGAAGAGTGGATAAGTCCTCCTATTAAATAGAAATAGTGTCACGGGCCTCTTGATGAGCTAGAACTGGAAAATTGCATGGCCATGCGGAATAGGATTAAAGAGTCGATCCTTATTTAAGCGATTCGAACTCGGAGATCAAGGAACATAAATTTGAGAATATCATGGTGTTATCAAATTTGGCATTAAGTGACTTAAGGAATTTAACACTGCGCTCTTGTCTTCGGACAAATGTGAGATTGAAGGAATATGTCCTTAGACATTCCGGCAATTACTAAATATAAATAGGAATTCTATTATGAAGATAATAATGTTAATTATTTTAGTAATCGTATTTTCTTGCTAGAGAATAAATATGATTAATAGGACAATATGGATTGGGCCTATAAATAAAATAGATTAATCCTATGAGGTCACACGTTGTAGCACAAGTTAGACAAAGCAATCCAAATCCATTTAGGATTAGGGTTGGGCCGGTCCAAAGGGGAATAGGAGGAGAATTAGTTCTCCTAACTAGCCTATGACTCTTCTATTATATATAGGATATAATATTAGGGTTATGTGATCAATTCA
Source organism: Beta lomatogona (assembly GCA_947646795.1). Classification (NCBI taxonomy): domain Eukaryota; kingdom Viridiplantae; phylum Streptophyta; class Magnoliopsida; order Caryophyllales; family Amaranthaceae; genus Beta; species Beta lomatogona. The sequence goes on from CANSNZ010000490.1 coordinate 35,647, forward strand.
TTAATCAGTTTCTTTTCACAAGAGAGTGAGAAGTGAAACCCAAATCTATTCCCTCTAACCGGCGCCCATACCACCTAAAAGCAAGAGAAATCTTCTCTTCCGTTCTAGCAAACGTTAGTGTTCAATTGGTGCTCTTGGACTGATTAGAGGAGCAACACTTGGGGCTCTCAAATCTTCAAAGCTTGCATACAACAGGGAAATCATGCTACAAAGGTTTGATATATAATCCCTATTGAATGATTCATGTGTTTGATTATGTTTGCGATCCTATGGTAGATGTTAGGAAATTATTTCCTGAAATTTCGCTATTTGTATCTATATATTCCTACAACTATGTCTTAATAACATACAGCCATACATGGCTTTCTTAAACATATTGAGGTCATGTACTAATAACTAGTATTACTAGACACAAAAATATAATATCATGCATAATTTCAAAAGCATATAAATATCGTCTATTAAATAATAACGAGGTTTTGGACAATGTAGCTAAACAAACTATATAGTTCAACTTTTTAGGCCCTTTAAGATGAAGTGTCCCGTGCTTGTAGTCTATTGGTCACTTTGCACACCCCTGTTGTACGACTTTGATTATATTTCCTTAGTGAATAAATTGTAGCTCAACTGGGAGTGCAAGACTATTGACTTTTTGCCTTGTGTTAGTTGCCAAACTGTTACGATGATCATCTGAACTCTATCCAAAGATCTATGACTAATTCCAAAAATGAGTAAATGAATCAATACAATTACCTGAGCAATCCATTCTTTGTTGAAGCACTTACTACCATAATCTCAATAACATTAATGTGGCAATAATCCGTCAAAGCTTTCGAAATGTCGTTGTCTTCAATTATAACCTCATTACATTTTACCTAAGGAAGATGAAGTATGTATAGATATGATTAGAAGTGAGTGGACTAATAGTAATAAAAATATGAACCCAATAAAAAAGAGAGCTTTTTCATATAAAAAAAAAAGGAAAGAAAAACTAACATCTTTACGACTGCAGAAGCAGCGAAAAGGAAGGAAAATTTCACGAGCTTGAGTTTCAGCGTAAGATCTAACGGATCTGGCAACATCTTCATTCACATCAGAGAGGGGAATTGAGGTTGAAGCTGTATGCATCCACGTTTTTGCATAAGATCTTGGTGAAATGTTATATAACATCATTTAAAAGGTAAATTTCTTGTCGAAACAAGAATGTATCCCAGATTCATGCTATAAAGACCTTCCTACTTTTCGTTTAAGTCGTTATATGAGGTTCTTTGCACTTTTGCTTCACTTTATCGGTAAATATGATTTCATTTTCTACGCTACTAATCGCTATTTGTTAGACTCATGTAATTCTACACTCCCTTACCACTTTCTTTCATACCCTTTTATCTTGTTGCCTTGGTTTTTGTTCCTACAATAAGCAGAGAGTGTGCAACATAGTATAATTTACAACTACCTTTTGTCTTATAAGTTATATATAAGTTCATTAATCATTAATTATTATGTAATAGTAATTTTTTTGTTGCAAGTTGAAAAGTTTATTTACAAAAATAAAGCATAGTCTATTGATTTAAAGAGCTCCTATTAATCATATATATCAGAAGCTACCAAGCTCATAATTGTTATATACATATGTTCACGCCAAAAAAAAAGTAGTATATTGATTCAATTTACTAATTCTGTTTAATTGTTATGGAGGTCATTTCTTTAATTACACACCCTTCATTATTATAACTATTTCTTATTAAAGAACAACCATTCATTATTAGATATGTTAAAACGAAAACATATCTCATGTTTGAGATAAACCAAGCCTAACCCCAATTTTTATTATTCATTCATTTTGTTTCAATCATCTCTTTAAACTTTGGTTCTAAGATATTCCTTAATTAAACATGTTTATATGATGCACATTAAAATAACAACAAAAGCTAAAAAAGAGAGATATATATATATTGAGAGTTTACATAGGGAAGAATTAGCAGATTGCTTTTGCCTAACATGAAGCAAAGTAACAGTTTGACCCTTGTTAAGAACATTATCAACAACCCATTTAAGAGCATATTGACTTCCTTTATCCTTATCAATTGCCACTGCAACTGCACCTTCTTTCTTTATCTCCACATTTATTTGAGGTTGTTGTTGTTGTTGTTGTTGATTCCACATTTTTTCTCCTTATTACAACCTCAATTCCTCTCTTAAAAAAATTCTCCTTCTTTTTATGTGTTTAAACTCCTCCGGCGTCTCGATTCTAAGAAAAGAGAACGCAGAGGAGATAAATTATATGAACAACAAGAAGAAGAAGAAATTTGGGTGATGAATCAATGAAAAAACCGATTCGGTTTTCCAAATTTCGAGCTTTTTTGTTTTCTCTCTTTTTTTTGTTTTCTCTTTGATCAACAATGCTAATGTTTCTCTCTCTACCGCTATAAGTTACAACCTTGAAATTATCTAAATTCAGCAGGTGTTTTAAGTATACAATCTAGCATTGATATCAAACCTTTCCCTTGTTTAACGGATAACCCTTTTTTTTATAAATTGGATAATAATGCAACTTAAAAAACTAACTAATATAATTCGACCCATTCAACTAATGAATTGAGTTAGGGCTGAACTTTCAAACTCAAGCCTGACTCAATAACTCTGATAAATCTAACATCGTAATAAATTAAATCAGCCAAAACCTGTTGAAATTCAAATCTATATTAAGTCTATATATCAATGATTATTCATTCGTGTTTTTTCTATTTTGTGTAAATGAGCGATTAAACACAGTGATGTAGAGGATATTTTATCCCATATATTAGTACTCTCTTTTCTTATTCGTCTCGGCGTTGGATTTCACATTTTACTCTCTAATTCTAATTTTGATTTGTAAGGTTTTTTTTTTGGGGAATGTTAAGTAGTTGAGGGTCATGTTTAATAAAAAAACTAATATGGACCCGGTGCACACTAACTTAGTGTGCACCTTATCCATCTCACGTGAGTTTTAATAATTACAACTTTCTGTTTTTGCCGCGTTCAGTCTTCCCCTCTTTTCTCTCTCCTGATAACTTCTCTCTCCTCTGATAACTTCACTCTCCTGATAGTGTATTTTCGAAACAATATAGTGTATTTTAAAATGATATAGTGTACTTTAAAATGATATAGTGTATTTTAAAATGATAGTGTTTTGCTGAGTTTTTTGGCATGATAGTGTTGCATGTTATAGTGTATATTGACATGATATAGTGTATTTTGAAATGATATAGTGTATTTTAAAATGATAGTGTTTTGCTGAGTTTTTTGGCATGATAGTGTTGCATGTTATAGTGTATTTTGAAATGATATAGTGTATTTTAAAATGATAGTGTTTTGCTGAGTTTTTTTGGCATAATAGTGTTGCATGTTATAGTGTATATTGACATGATATAGTGTATTTTGAAATGATATAGTGTATTTTGACATGATTGTATTTTGCTGTGTTTTTTGACATGATAGTGTTGCATGATATAGTGTGTTTTGACATGATATAGTGTATTTTAAAATGTTATAGTGTAGTTTATTTGTATATTACACAAAATTATCATAATCGATCGTTATAGTGTTTGATATGATAGTGTATTTTGACATGATATAGTGTGTTTTAAAATGATATAGTGTATGTTTATTTTGAACAACTGTTTTTGTTAAAATTTTAGAGCAAGAGAATCTTATTGAAGAGAGAGAAAATCGAGCGGATTTTCGAACGCGGGAGTGACTAGTTTGTAGTGGGGCACGCGTCTAGACCTGGTCCACACTATTTTTAATGTGAACCGGGTCCACGCAAGACGGATTGCATGTTTAATACTATCCTAAGTACTAAATAAGACAATCATCTGATGTGGTAAAGGGTACTTTACTTCATTAGGCAAGTTTATAAATACACTAAACTAGCTTTAATTTCATCTCGTGGAATGCATAAGATTTTTCAAAAATAACGTGAGACTTATGATAGTTATTTTCATACGGTGTCATGACTTGTTGAGAGAAATTGTGGGGTTAGTAATAGTTGGTGGCAAGTTGGACATGTAGTCGTAGAGTATCAATTCAACATCATAAATATATGGTTGTTATTACTCATAGTTACCTAATACATACTTCCATATCTGAAATTACTGATTAGGTCCGAAACAGATCAGACACCTCTCTCGTTCATTGAATTGGAGTATATATATGTATATACTTCTTCCGTTCTTTAATAATTGCAACATTTAGGGGTTGCATATTTTTGTAAGGAGATGAGAGAGATGGAGAAAAATGAAAAAAGGGACCCATGTGATAAGGAGAGAGATAAAGAGATTACACAGTTAAATTTCATAATGTTGTAATTAATATGGAAACTTCCAAATAAGAGGAATGTTGCAATATTAAAAGAAGGGAGGAAGTATGTATAAGGAGAGGGTTGATATATGTATTAATTATGTATACAAATAAAAAAAACATGTCATAAGTTTAATCTTTACATTCATTATGTGATAAATTAGCTACTCTCCCAATTATTAACAATAGTCACAATATATATTATATATTGTCGATTTGAAATCATATTACTTTATAAATTTCATTAATATAATCTAAGTATTATAACATCATCGTTAATGATATTTTTTGAGGGATTATTGTTAATGATCCATCAAAACACTCCATTGAAAATAGACATTATTATGTTTGAGGTATATCAATTGACATTATGAGTAAAATATAATGCATTTCAAGCAATTTTTTTATAAATACAACCTTCAGTATAGGACGATATGGTTTATAATTTAAGAATAAAGGAAGTATTTCTTCTTGTTAGTGATAGATGGAATCGAGTAATTCATAAAAGGTTTAAAATATCTAGTAGTTATTTATTTTAAGATGACATAAAATGAAAGTGTATTGTAGTTAATTTAAGACAAAGGGGGTAAGGGTTATGTGTGCATGTTGAGTGGGGATTGAAATATAATCTCCATATTGATAAATCTCATATATATACATGAAAATATAAAATAAAAATGTATATATCCACAAAATGATCATTTGGAATTCCTGTGTCTGAAAATAATGAGGAGTTGCACATAAATAGACAAATAAAAAAAAAAAAAGTGTAAATAATTGTAAAATTGAAAGGCTAGGCGGAAAAATCTCAAGTAACACAACTACATACACAATATTGATGGAGAAAAAAGAAAGCTCTACCATGTCCATTACCATGTTACCTTGTGTTGCTGGATCATTTGGAAGTTGATAATAATGTGTCCTATTCTTAGCCTGATTTAGTTTTTGTTTGTTGGTTTCTCATATCATATGCTATCAAAAATATTGTATTTGCCCTTGACCTATCTCTTTTGCAAGAGAGGTCTAGGTCAGCAAATTTTAGCCTTGTAAAGGGCAGGGCGGTGATCATCTGCCCTTTACACCCATACCAATTACCATACATGCATATGGCTCCTGTGCAACACCAACCGCGCCAACATTCTCTTGTGTTCTTGTTCATCATCTTCCTCCACATTGCCATTTCTTATAGCGCGTCTTCCTCATCAGAAGCTGCAAACGCTCTTTTAAAGTTTAAGGAAAGCCTAAAGGATGATTCCGGAGCTCTTTCAAGTTGGACTCCTTCCACACCCCCATGTTTCGCCAACAAGAATAATTGGGTTGGTATTATCTGCTCGCGAGCTGGTAATATTTGGGGATTAAGGCTTGAAAATATGAAATTATCAGGATCTATCGATGTCGATTCTCTTGCAAGTGTATCAAAATTAAGGTCCATAAGTTTCATGCACAACACTTTTAGTGGCCCTTTGCCTGATGTTAGGAAGTTAAGAGCCTTGAAGGGACTTTTTTTGTCATATAACAACTTTGATGCCTCTATTCCTCCTGATGCATTTGAGGGCTTGAGACGTTTAAGGAAAGTTCATTTATCATTCAACAAATTTACTGGTGAAATTCCTATTTCTTTGGCTTCTTTGGAAAAACTTGTGGAGTTAGATCTTGGTAATAACCAATTTCAAGGGGCTATTCCTGATTTCAAATCTGCCCAATCTCTTAAACTTTTCAACCTTGCCAATAATCAATTGCAAGGCCCTCTTCCTCCTGCCCTTTCTAAATTTGATTCTTCTGTTTTTTCAGGTAATTTTTCATTTTTTTTGGTTGCTTCATTCTAATAACATATGGTTGCATTTATCAGATTTTTTTTATGTTATTTGATATTTTGATCATGTATACAATTATAGAAGTATTAATATATGCAAATGATAATAAATACACATTTATATATGTTAATCATGTCGGAGTATTATATTAATAGTCATATCTGGAGATAATTACCCAAAAATAAACTTTTAGCTTAATTTAAAAAGAAAACTAGTGTCATAGTGTGTTTATTTATTACTTTGGTCTTTTTCTTATATATATTTTCAATCCCACTAGGAAAAAAATAATGTATAATGAAGAGGGATCATGGTACATTATTTTCTATGTTGTTTTTACAAGAAAAAGTTGATTTATTGATTTTATATGTATGTTCATTGATAGTTATTCTGCTAGTAAGAATTTGAATATATAATTTTCCATTATATGATATACTATTTCATAAACATAAGTTTTGGATTTTTGAATAGGCAACAAAGAGCTATGTGGACCGCCTCTAAATGCGTGCCCACCATCCTCCGACCAAAAGGTAGAGACATCACCGCCATCACAACCATCCTCGCCGCCACCGCCGAAATCAGATAAACCACTTCCAATATTAGCCATAGCATTTGGAGTGGCCATGGCAGTCATCTTGGCAATCTTACTAGTTATAATGGTATTTCGAAACAGTCGACACGAGAAAAGAGAACAAAGTACTGATAACAGGCCTTCTTCTACGTCCAATATGCCAAAGAAACCTAAGGTAGAACACGGCGACGAAGGCTCTCCTAGAAGCACAGCAAGTATGGCTGGTGGTGGTGCTGGTGGTGGCCGGAATAATAAAGGCGAAAGCGGGGGGAAGTTGACGTTTGTAAGGGAGGATAGGGAGAAATTTGACTTGCCAGATTTGCTTAAAGCTTCAGCTGAGATATTGGGAAGTGGATGTTTTGGTTCATCTTATAAGGCTACTTTGAACAATGGGAGTGCAGTAGTTGTGAAAAGGTTTAAGCAAATGAATAATGTGGGAAGAGAGGAGTTTCAAGAGCATATGAGAAGGTTAGGGAGGTTATCACACCCTAACTTACTTCCTCTAGTGGCTTACTACTATAGAAAGGAAGAGAAACTCTTTATAAGTGACCCTGTAGAAAAGGGTAGCCTTGCTGTCCTCCTCCACGGTACGTATCTCTCTTATTCTTTTTCTTTTTTAAAGTTAAGGTTGGTAAGGAGAAGTGTCGTATTGGACCAAAATCTCGCACAAGTCATAAAATATATATATATATGTAATATATTGTGATTGTAATGTTAATTCCAGGCCAAACTCGAGGAGCACCAACCTTAGATTGGCCAACTCGTTTGAAGGTAATCAAAGGAGTAGCTAAAGGTCTATCATACCTATACAAAGAGCTTGCTTGCTTAGTTGCACCTCATGGACATCTTAAGTCATCAAATGTTCTACTTGACGCCTCATTCGAGCCTCTACTAAGTGATTATGCTCTAATTCCTCTCATCAACCAAGAAAGTGTGCAAGAAATGATGGTAGCTTACAAGTCACCTGAGTACTTCAACAATGGTCGCGTCACCAAGAAAACCGATGTGTGGTCACTTGGGATCTTAATCATAGAAGTCTTGACGGGAAAATTCCCGGCATCTTACTTACAACAAGGGACTGAAGTTGATATGACAATTTGGGTAAGGTCTGTGATTAATGAAGGATTTGACAAGAGCATGGGGCAAACAAGAAATTGTGAGGGTGAAATGCAAAAATTACTCGACATTGGGATGGCTTGTTGTGAGAGTAATGTTGATAAGAGATTAGACATTAAGGAGGCTTGCGACAGGGTTGAGGAGGTCCGAGAGCCTGAAGACGACTTCTATTCGATGTGCACAAGCACAGAAGCTGATGCGCGCTCCTCTAGAGGAACATCGGAAGATTTTACTGTGACTATCAATTAGATCTTCCTTATACATACAAGCATGCATATGCATACTCGTATATCCAAAGAGCTAGCTGTTGTGTACCACAATCTGTGTCACTTATTCTTATCGGTTCATTTTAGCTTTGGGGTTGACCACGTTCTGCTCTTTTTCAAAAACCATGTTGATATATATATATATATATATACACACCAATAAAAGTGAGTGACATATATAGTGGTACACAAATATTGGACGTTTATGAGTTACAACATTCATGTGGCTAGCTAGTTTGTAAGGAAAATCATGACCGCTCTTGAATGCCTTTGCCTTCTCTTAAAAATTGTTCGGATTTATTGACAGACAACATTAAGATCAGATTGAGATTTAGTCCTTGGAAGCTATGTGATTAAAAGGTAGATACATGTTTCAATGTTAGTTTTTCATCTTGGTTTCGTTAAAAGTTTCACTTCCTTTTCGAGTTAAATATTTTTATCAGTTGACCTTGTTGAATATTGTAAATTTTGACAAATGAATTTTTGACATGAAGAACATGTTTTAGCAGATTTAGTTAGATGTAGATTCCTCTAGACACACCAAAGTTGTATTGATGTACATACAAAAGTTTAAGAATATGATTCATAGTACATTATTAGTACATATGCACTAGATACGAATTCCCATCTCCATCCAAATTACAAATTGAACCTTTTAATCAGTTCAAAACTTGTTGCTTCTTTCATAGAAATTTCACCCTGAATTCAATATCTATTTTCATCATTGGTCTTAAGTTGGAGGTTGCTAATTAATAGAGACAATATATATATATATATATATATATATATATATATATATATATATATATATATATATATATATATATATATATATATAGTGTGTGTGTGTGTGTGTGTGTGTGTGTGTGTGTGTATATATATATATATATATACAAATATGTATGTATGTATGTATGTATGTATGCTCTCCTTCACTCCTCCCAGACATCGCAAAATCTCTAGACAATTTGCATCGTAACTTTTTCTAGCAACAACATTAGGAAAAAAATGGTGTCTCTCTAATTACATGGAAAAGTTTAAGTCTAATGGAGGTTTGGGTATGCGAAGAACTTCAGTTTGCTACTCAACGAAGCATTAATAGCCAAACTCCGTTGGAAGATTTGCACTGATCAAAATAGCTTGTGGGTTCAAATCGTACGTCAAAAATACCTATCACACAAAAGTTTCTTCGAATGCCTCCCAAAACCCCACGATTTCCCAATATGGAGGAAAATCCTAGCCCAAAGAGAAATTATTCGCTAAAGTATAAGATGGAAAATAGAAAATGGCAGGACATCCAATTTTAGATGGATAACTAGGTCTCTCACGCAACCTAATAGATTTTAATACATAGTCCTCCAGTTCAAGTGGACAAGAATCTCCGCCTAGCTGAATTATCCTACTAAACAAGACCTGGGATATTGAGAAACTTCAAAGTCTTCTTCCCCACCATATCGTCACAACTATAAAAGGTATTTGCTTACCTAATTCGAATATAAGCGACACCCTGGTGTGGGGTCCCACCTCCAATGGTATTTTCTCGGTCAATAAGCTACTTGGCTAGCTCATAATCTCGACCCCCAGGAAGAGAAATGGCCATTTCGCTGGATTTGGGCCCTTGACATTCTCCCAAAACAACAAACTTTCTTATGGAAAATTTGTCATATTAGCCTTGGAGTTCACCACCTTCTGTTTAAAAGGAAAATGAACATTCTCTCAATTAATACTTTTGGGCTCTGTATATTACAAGAAGAGTCACTCGAGCACCTATTTATGCCATTGTAGTAATGCCAGACTTCTTTGGGACCTCTCCAAAAAAAAAAAAAAAAAAAGAACTCGGCTAAAATTTCACTTCATTGCTCTCCTTACCGCTTTGAATTCCATTAGGTCCGGAATGATACAATTACAAAAATTATTCGCAACGACATAATCTTCAACAATGAAAAAATCAACTTCCATAGAATCTTTCTTAAAGCAAAGTTCTACCACTCATAATGGACCTTCCGCATTACTCTCGATCATTGTTACTCAACATGTGATCTGTTTCTGTCAAGAAATTAAGGGTTGTGATTGGTTGGGAGATTTGATGTGGGCCCCAAGGAGGTACGCCTGAGCTCCGTCGTCCGTACGCCGGAAACCTGCAAAACAAGGTTAGCCTACCCCGGGGGTGGTCCCGGGATCGCCCCTCCGACGCTCAAGTCAGTAAATGATTGAGGTAGAGAGAGAAAGTGACCCATGTAGAGAGAGATGCTCTGGGTTTTGTAGCTTAGAATTGCTTACCCTTTGATTGGTGAGACAACCGCTATTTATAGAGGATGGGACCTCCAATAAATGAGGGTATTTCGGTCAGCTCCAGCTGGTGGAGGATTGCCTTCCCTAAAGGTAGGGGTATTTTAGTAACTTTGCCATAGGTGGGCTGGTCCAAGAAATGGGCCCAAACAATTAGCCCCACGCCAAGTAATCGGAGTGAAAATCGCCATTTTTAGTGCGGTTGATTGGCGGAATGAAGTGTTTGCATTTTTGCCGATGTTGAGTGGGACCCACGAATTTTCATGCCGGATCGTGGTGGAGAAAATCTTCTGTCGCTAGGATTAACCAAGCACGGGGATCGTGGTGGAGAAAATCTTCTGTCGCTAGGATTAACCAAGCACGGGGATCGTGGTGGAGAAAATCTTCTGTCGCTAGGATTAACCAAGCACGGGGATCGTGGTGGAGAAAATCTTCTGTCGCTAGGATTAATGTCCTTGTAGGTTGTCCGAGTGGCACACACGAGCTGAATGACTTACCAGGCCGAGTGACTTGCGCCGAGCGTGATCAAATGTGCCGAGTGCAGTTCTGCGAGCGCGGCTAAAGTCATACACTAAGGCCTCCATGCCGAGGGGCTCATTGGCAAGTCAAGCGGGTTCCCTGGGCGAGAGACTCCCCTGGCCGAGCGGGTGCCTTGGCCGAATAACCGACCGAGCGACTTCCCTGGGCGACCGGGGACCATGGCCGAGCGACTCCCCTGCCGACCGAGTGCCCTGGCCAAGCGACTCCCCTAGCCGACCGGGATCCCTGGCCGAGCGATTCTCCTGGCCGATCGGGTGCTCTGGTTGAGCGACTCCACTGGCCGACTGGGTTCCCTGGCCGAGCAACTCCCCAGGCCTAGCGACTTCCCTGGCCGACCGGGTGCCATGGCCGAGTGACTCCCCGGCCGACCGGGTGCCCCGCCAAGCGACTTCCCCTGGCCGACCGGGTGCCGTGGCCGAGCGACTCCACTGACCGACTGGGTTCCCTGGCCGAGCAACTCCCCAGGCCTAGCGACTTCCCTGGCCGACCGGGTGCCATGGCCGAGCGACTCTCCTGGCCGAGTGACTCCCCTGGCCGACCGGGTGCCCTGGCCAAGCGACTTCCCTGGCCGACCGGGTGCCGTGGCCGAGCGACTCTCCTGGCCGAGTGACTCCCCTGGCCGACCGAGTGCCCCGGCAGCGACTTCCCTGGCCGACCGGGTGCCGTGGCCGAGCGACTCCCCTGGCCGACCGGGTGCCTTGGCCGAGTAAGTATCGATGAAGTACTTAGCCTAAATTTGGCTAAGTATAAGAGCGGTTCGTCAATGAAGAGAGGGTCCTTTGGGGCTGACCGAGTTGTTGCTCGTGGATGGACGACAGGGTTGAGCCGGTGCGTTGATGCTGGTCGACCGGGTACGCGAGGATGGCCAACCGGGGTCCCATGGCCAAGGGGCCGAGAGGGTGCCCAAGCCGAGTAGGTCCTTGAGCCGACTGGCTCCTCGTCCTTTTGGGCTTCCTTGTGCCGAGCGGCTCCTTGTGCTGAGCGAGTCGGACGCCACTCGGATGAGGGGCTAACGAGCCCCATCTTTGTCCGAGTGGGTGTCAATGAAAGGCTTAGCTTGAATTTGGCTAAGTATAAGAGCGACTCGTCAAAGGAGAGGGGGTCTCCTCTTGGCCGAGAGAGGTCGGACGCCACTCGGATGAGGGGTAAATGAGCCCCATCTTTGTCCGAGTAGGTGTCAATGAAAGACTTAGCTTGAATTTGGCTAAGTATAAGAGCGACTCGTCAAAGGAGAGGGGGTCTCCTAGTGGCCGAGCCGGTCGGACGCCACTCGTATGAGGGGCTAATGAGCCCCATGCTGACCGAGTGGGTGCCATGAGCACTTAGTCATACTTGACTAAGTGTAAAGTGGCTCGGTAGAGGAGTACGTGGACTCCATGCTGACCGAGGGAGTAGGACGCCGCTCGAACTTGGACTGATGAGCCCCATATTGTCCGAGTGGGTGCCATGAGCACTTAGTCATACTTGACTAAGTGTAAAGTGGCTCGGTAGAGGAGTACGTGGACTCCATGCCGACCGAGGGACTAGGACGCCGCTCGAATGAGGACCGATGAGCCCATGCTTGTCCGAGTGGGTGCCGTGAGCACTTAGTCATACTTGACTAAGTGTAAAGTGGCTCGGTAGAGGAGTACGTGGACTCCATGCCGACCGAGGGACTAGGACGCCGCTCGAATGAGGACCGATGAGCCCATGCTTGTCCGAGTGGGTGCCATGAGCACTTAGTCATACTTGACTAAGTGTAAAGTGGCTCGGTAGAGGAGTACGTGGACTCCATGCCGACCGAGGGAGTAGGACGCCGCTCGAATGAGGACCGATGAGCCCATGCTTGTCCGAGTGGGTGCCATGAGCACTTAGTCATACTTGACTAAGTGTAAAGTGGCTCGGTAGAGGAGTACGTGGACTCCATGTTGACCGAGGGACTAGGACGCCGCTCGAATTAGGGACCGATGAGCCCATGCTTGTCCGAGTGGGTGCCATGAGCACTTAGTCATACTTGACTAAGTGTAAAGTGGCTCGGTAGAGGAGTACGTGGACTCCATGCCGACCGAGGGAGTAGGACGCCGCTCGAATGAGGACCGATGAGCCCATGCTTGTCCGAGTGGGTGCCATGAGCACTTAGTCATACTTGACTAAGTGTAAAGTGGCTCGGTAGAGGAGTACGTGGACTCCATGCCGACCGAGGGAACATGACGCCGCTCGAATGAGGACCGATGAGCCCATGCTTTGTCCGAGTGGGTGCCATGAGCACTTAGTCATACTTGACTAAGTGTAAAGTAGCTCGGTAGAGGAGTACGTGGACTCCATGCCGACCGAGGGAGTAGGACGCCGCTCGAATGAGGACCGATGAGCCCATGCTTGTTCGAGTGGGCGCCATGAGCACTTAGTCATACTTGACTAAGTGTAAAGTGGCTCGGTAGAGGAGTACGTGGACTCCATGCCGACCGAGGGAACATGACGCCGCTCGAATGAGGACCGATGAGCCCATGCTTTGTCCGAGTGGGTGCCATGAGCACTTAGTCATACTTGACTAAGTGTAAAGTAGCTCGGTAGAGGAGTACGTGGACTCCATGCTGACCGAGGGAGTAGGACGCCGCTCGAATGAGGACTGATGAGCCCATGCTGTTCGAGTGGGCGCCATGAGCACTTAGTCATACTTGACTAAGTGTAAAGTGGCTCGGTAGAGGAGTACGTGGACTCCATGCCGACCGAGGGAACATGACGCCGCTCGAATGAGGACTGATGAGCCCATGCTGTCCGAGTGGGTGCCAGTGGCGTACTTAGCTTGAATTTGTCTAAGTATGAGGAGCGACTAGGCGAAGAAGAGGAGATCACCTACTGGCCGAGTGGGTCGGACGCCACTCGGATGAGAGGCTAATGAGCCCCATGGTTGACCGAATAGGTGCTAGGCCGATACTAGGCCATACTTGACCAAGTATAGAAGGGACTCGGCGAGAAGGGGAGCTCCTGCTGACCGAGTAAGTTATGAGCCTACTCGGATGAGGGGCTAATGAGCCCCAGGCTGTCCGAATAGGTGCTAGCTGATACTTAGGCCATACTTGACCAAGTATAGAAGCAACTCGGCGAGGAGGGGAGCTCCTGCTGACCGAGTAAGTTATGAGCCTACTCGGATGAGGGGCTAATGAGCCCCAGGCTGTCCGAATAGGTGCTAGCTGATACTAGGCCATACTTGACCAAGTATAGAAGCGACTCGGCGAGGAGGGGAGCTCCTGCTGACCGAGTAAGCAGGACGCCGCTCGGATGAGGACTAATGACCCCCATGCTGTCCGAGTGGGTGCCATGAGTACTTAGCCTACCTTGACTAGGTGTTTGAGCAATGCTCCTTAAATTGCTGAGTGAGGTCATGTGACGCTCCTCGAGATGTTGGAGGCTTATGAGCCTCAAGTGGTTGAGGGAGGTCCTTAGCCTTATTTTGGCTTACTATTTCATAAATGACGCTACTCAAAATGCTGAGGAGGTGCCAATGAATATGTTCCTCGATGCAGGGGAGTTTAGGAGCTCCATGTTTCCCGAGGAGGTTTCATGACACTATTCGAATATCGAGTAGGGTGCCTATTAACGATACTGAGCCGTTTTTGGCTAAGTTAGTAGGACGCTCCTCTTATGACTGAGGAGGCGCTGATGGAGAAATTCTGGATTTCTGAGTCTTATTAGCCCCATCCTTCCTCCTTTGAGAGTATTTATTTGTCCAACTAATGGGTTCCAAGTAATTAGCCCCACGCTGGATGAACGGATAGGGTAGCATCATTCGTTCCCGAGGCGGTCGTCCAGCGGAAATCGAGAGAGACCCATGTTCTGGGGTATCCTGCCGATCCCCGATAGGGGGTGGGGACTCCGGGATTATGAATCACTTCGAGTTAGGTGCCCCGATGTGCGGTTCATTTACTTTGTCCAAGTTCGCTCTTTAGACCAAGGGGGGTCGTGCTTGGATGGAGGTAGCTCGCACACGCCAAGGTGATGGAGGTACCGTGGATGAGTAGGTGCATCTGATGAGTAGGCACATATGATCCGAGTACATATCCTCGGCTGAGTAGGAGCCAAGGATGAGTGGATACCTTGAATGAGCAGGTATCCTTTATAAGTGGGTGTTTCTCATGAGTAGGCACCTCTGGCTGAGTATATGTCTTGGCCAAGTGGGTACCTTGAATGAGTAGGTACCACTGACGAGTGGGTGCCTTTGATGAGTAGGCACCTCTAGCTGAGCATATGCCTTTGGCCAAGTTGGCACCCAAGGATGAGTGGGTACCTTGAATGAGTAGGTACCGTTGATGATCGGGTGCCTTTGATAGGCACCTCTGGCTGAGCCGGACCGTAAACTTGAGGGTGCCACTGTGTATCCTGGAGGGGTTTTGCGGTTCCGAGTTACCACATCCCTTGTTCGGATTAGTCTTCATGAGTTGTGTTCTTCGATACAAATTCTTCCGAGTGATAACATGTTTCTTGACAACCTTGAAGAGGCGTGAGTAGCTTGCCTAGTTGAGTTGCCCTTGGAAGATCCTTCCCTTTGTTTAAGTCCCAGCCGGTTAGGCTGTGCATTTCAGGAGGGACGAATGATCTCTTCGTGACGAGTGGAAGCCATACCCATCAGACTTTGCTGGAGAGTTTGTTGAAGATGAGCTGCAATCAAGGTGACGTCTATTGCAGTTATGGGTGGAGGGTCAGCTACTTATGTCCGACCCGATCTTTGCGAGATGACCGACTTCGCAATGGATTCTCCATTGGGGTGGAATCATCATCATTGGGATAGAGTGATAGCACCGTAGGTGCATACGGGATGCTTCGAGCTCTCCGGAACGGTTGGCTTGGGAGCGTGTCTTCTTGGTTGGGGCCATTGTTGAGCAACAATGAGGTGAGTTTTCTTGAGTAGCAACAAGGTGAATCTTCTTGAGTGGTGGCGAAGTAACTTCTTATCTTGTCCCCCACGACGGCGCCAAACTGTTTTCGTCAAGAAATTAAGGGTTGTGATTGGTTGGGAGATTTGATGTGGGCCCCAAGGAGGTACGCTCGAGCTCCGTCGTCCGTACGCGAAACCCGCAAAACAAGGTTAGCCTACCCCGGGGGTGGTCCCGGGATCGCCCCTCCGACGCTCAAGTCAGTAAATGATTGAGGTAGAGAGAGAAAGTGACCCATGTAGAGAGAGATGCTCTGGGTTTTGTAGCTTAGAATTGCTTACCCTTTGATTGGTGAGACAACCGCTATTTATAGAGGATGGGACCTCCAATAAATGAGGGTATTTTGTCGACTCCAGTGGTGGAGGATTGCCTTCCCTAAAGGTAGGGGTATTTTAGTAACTTTGCCATAGGTGGGCTGGTCCAAGAAATGGGCCCAAACATGATCCTTCTTTCACACTCCCCACTCTTCCACTCCTTCTTCCTCGGCCCACTCCATCCTCGTAGCTTGGTCCTGCCCTCCAACCTCATTCTTCAAGTCCATGGCTAAGGTCATCATTCGAGATCATCATGGGA
This sequence comes from Beta lomatogona, assembly GCA_947646795.1. Classification (NCBI taxonomy): domain Eukaryota; kingdom Viridiplantae; phylum Streptophyta; class Magnoliopsida; order Caryophyllales; family Amaranthaceae; genus Beta; species Beta lomatogona. The sequence goes on from CANSNZ010000490.1 coordinate 52,061, forward strand.
ATTTGGTCAAAGCTTGCACTTATAATTTGGGAATAGCTCCTGTTTTGTTAGCTAAAGCCACAAACTTTGAGAAAGGATTACTCCTAGCTATACCTGATCAAAGTGAGCCCGACCCGAAAAATCCCCGGGATTGGGCAGATTTTTGGGCCCGAATATTTTTTTGGTTTGGGACAGGTTTTGGGCAACCTAAAAATGGCTTTTTTAGTTCAAATGTTGGCTCGGCCCGATTTAAAAGAGGGTTTTGGGCACAAAAAATTGGCCCGAAATTTGGCCCGGCCCGACTAATGGGCAAAATCTTTTTAGGCGCGACCTGTCCCGTCATTTGATCACCTCTACTCCTAGCCATCCAAGAAGGTATTCACAACCTCTCTATAGAAGGTGATAATCTATTAGTTATAAAAGCAGATTAAGGTCTTGAATTCTCCGTGGCAATTCGACAACATTGTCCAAGACATTTATACTCTCCTCCTCCATTTCGACAAATGACACATTAGTTACGTCTACCGTGAAGCCAACAGAGAAGCATATTGGATATGTTGGTCATTTATTCGACTTTCACTTTCTTATTGTAAACCTGTACTAATTCGAGTCTAAATTTGATCATTGTAAACGATGTTTTAGGAGTTCCCCTCGACAGTACGGAGGGCCTCCTACAACCCCTTCTTCTTACATTATAAGTTATTTTTTTTTGGAAAAGTATAAGAGAAAATCTAAAAACTATATACTTTAATTTGTTAAAAATCATTGTCTCGTATGGATGCCATCTAGATTAGTTGGTAAAGTCTTGTGGAGGTGGTACCCAAGACCTGATATTGAATCTCGTCTACGTCACTGCGCTTATTCCTACTTCGTATCTTTACCCGTTTCCGTAATACTTCTCCTTTCCTATATTATTGTAACATCACCTGTTGGCACATTCTTTAAGATATTCATATGATGAAGTGTGAGATAGAGGTAGATAAAAAGTGGCAAATGATTTTGGAAAGAGGTATAAAAGTATGAGAGAATATCTTGAAGTATATTGACAACAAGCATTACAATATATAGCTGATTACAATTGACTATAATAATAAACTAAAGGAGGATAAGTTTATCAAGAATTAGTTACAGCAAGATACGGAGTATAGTTACAACAACTAGATAACAATGAGCATGATGATAGCCAAGGATGGTTATCCTTTACATGCCCCCGCAAGACGGACGACGGTGACAAGAGTCCGATCTAGACAACAGGAACTCCAGCTTTGTCCGATTTAATGGCTTTGTTAAAGCATTAGTTAGCTGATCCGTAGACACATGAGTGACACACAGGGTACCGTTTTGAAATTTCTTGTGAATGAAATGAAACACAAGGACTAGCTGCTTCATAAGTGAGTGAAACACAAGATTTTCACTAAGTTGTGTGGCACCCAAATGATCACAATAAATGACAGAAGGTTGGGGAAGAGTGACATCTATTTCATGTAGTAAGTTCTGGAGCCATAAGAGTTAAAAAAATGTCACCAACATAAACAATGAGATACATAGGAGTGATATGGTGAGGATAAATAAAAAGAAAAGCATCGGCAACCGAGTGTTTGAAGCCAAAAAATTGAAGAAAAGTGGCCAGCTCATTATACCACGTTCGTGGAGCTTGCTTTAGACCATATATTGCTAAGACCATATATTGCTCATTGAGAGTTCCATGTAAAAACGCATTATTTATATCAAGTTGTCATGGCTAAGCTTAAGAGAGTTTGAATGGTAGTAGCTTTGACGATTGGGCTAAATGTCTCAGTGTAATCCAACCCTGCACGTTGTCGAAACCCTTTTGCAACTAGACGAGCCCGATAACGGTCCACCATTCCATCAGGCTTGTATTTGATCTGAAAAATCCACTTGCATTTCACTAGGTTTTGACATGAAGTAGATGGCACCAAGTCCCACGTGCCGAGTTTGTGAAGTGTTGTAATTTCAGCCAGCATTGCTTGATACCATAAAGGATCTTTAAGAGCGTCGACAACAGATGTGGGTTCGGTGGGGTGAGGTTGAGTGGTGGTGGGGTTAGCATAATTTGGATTAGGTTTGTAGATATTACTTTTGAAGCGAGTGGTGATAGTGTGAGAGGGAGGCGGAGGTGTTAGTGATGGCGGTCGGCTATAGGAGGAAGGAGAGATGGAGATGTGGGATGAGAGGAGGATTGAGTGTTGTAGGAGATTGTGGGGGAAGCTGGGACAAAAGTGGCAGGGTTGGACTGAGCGTTAGGTTTGAGGGATTGCTCATTGTAGGACACATCTTCTTCAATATGACCGGGTGATGGAGTGGAGTATATAGGCAGCGAAATAGGGCACCAGAGATCGCGAGTGGGATAGGAGATGACGGGACTGGTAGATGATAGCTAATGGCAGGGAAATTGATTTTCAACAAACCGTACATAATGGGAGACATAAACTTTATGGGTGGTGGGTTCGAGACAATAATATGCACTTTGAGATGAAGAGTACCCAACAAATACACAAGGAAGAGAACGAGTATCAAGTTTGTGTGAAGAATATATAGGGTCGTAGCCAAAGATAACGGAGTGAACCAAAGCTCCGTAGTTTGAGATAATTAGGTGGTTTCCCAAATAGGCAGTAATATGGAATCTTATGAGAAAGAGTAGGAGTGGGCATTCTATTTATAAGATAAGTAGCAGTGGTGAAGGCAAATGACCAAAAAGTAAGAGGAAGATAGGCATGAGTGAGAAGGGAGAGTCTGGTTTCTACAATGTGGCTATGCCGACGTTCGGCATAACCATTATGTTTAGGGGTGTGTGGAGAGGTAGTGAGATGAGACACACCATCAATAGTAAAAAGATTATGACGGGCATTATGTTCTCCTCCATTATCAGAATATAGAGATTTAATGGGTGTCGCAAAAAAAAATCCACTACTACTTTGAACCTAATGAAGACATCCTTAGTATCTGATTTCTTTTTGAGCGGATAAAATCAGATGTATTTAGTGAAATGATGAACAAATACAACATAGTATTTATAAACATCAAGAGAATACATTGGGGATGTCCACAAGTCAGTGTAAATACGTTCAAGCACAAAGTGAGAAATGAATTTATTTTGATGAATGGGAGCTTATGGCTCTTAATTAAAGGAAAAATTACTAGCTACATTGAGATTGAAAGAGGAAACTAAAGATTTGAGGATGGGTAAGGCAGGATGTCCTAAGCGATGGTGCCAGTCAATGGCAAATATTTTGAGACTGGAGAAGGCGACAATGGATGATGATGAAGGCCACTCATATACTACATTCTTAGTTGGTCTTATGAGAAGATGTGTCCCCATAAGCCAATCCTTCACAAGAGAAAGAATTAGAAGGAAACTCAATGAGAAGGTTATCATTTGAACAAAGTTGAGGTATAGAAATCAAATTGCGTTGCATAGTAGGAACACATAAGACATTGAAAAGTGAAAGAGGTTTGGAGGAAGTAGGAAAAGAAACTGAACCAGTATGAGTAATGGGAAGCCCGGACCCATCACTAATCACGCACTATTTCCTCCGTGCCATCATAAGGTTGAGGTAGAGATAAATTTGCAAAATCTTGGGTGACATGATGTGAAGCCCTAGAGTCAAGGAGCCCAGGAGTGGAAGCAAGAGGAATAGAAGCATGAGCCACGTGTGCTTGGGCGTTGGTAGAGGAGAAGGTGGGAGGTGGTGATGGGTGAATAGCAGGTTGTTTGTCATTGTAAACGGGGCATTTTTTAAGGGAATGACCTTTGTTATGACACCATTTACATCTCCCTTGGAAGGGCTTAGGACCGTTTATGGTGGGTGGATTGTGTTTGGGAGAGGTTTCGAGTAATGGGAGCGGGTGGACGAAGAGTGATTATGGGAATAGGATGGCTGGGAATGGGTGGAGCGTGTGATAGTGGGAATTTTGGATCGGAATCTTGCTCTTGATACCATATAAGAGTATGAGAGAATAACTTGAAGTATATTGACAACAAGCATTACAATATATAGCTGATTACAATTGACTATAATAACAAATTAAAGGAGGATAAGTTTAACTAGAATTAGTTACGGCAAGATACGGAGTATATGTAATTACAACAACTAGATAACAATGAGCATGATAATAGTTAATGATGGTTTTCCTTTACAAGAGGAAGTGTTATGTTGAAATTTCTTTACATTAATAATGTTACATATCTGAGATCTAAAAGTGTGTAATGTATCTAGCTCGATACTCATGCGAGCTTATCAAAGTTGAAATCTCGTTGTTTTTTCTGCCTGTAGACGACGATATTCTCCAAGAGCCCAAATTGGAAAGATATTTCGATATGATGAATAATTTAGGGTGCAATTCTTCATGAACAAGCCAGTGATTTCCTGTTATCAATTAAATATTATTATTAGACTTGGACAGTACATGGCATTTACATCCTATATCCTGTGTGTAAAAGAATTCATAGAGGTAGGACGTTTTATTTCGTTCTTATTTTTAATTTCCTGTTTATATTGAGAGTCTGTTTAATTTGATGGAAAACATTTTCATGGGATATCTTTTCCGATAGAAAATACAAATGAATATTAGGTTTCCCTTTATTTGGTTTGATGGAAAACTATTCAACTAAGAAGGGGAATATTGAGATGTTGGAAATGAGATAGTGGAGGAAAATAAGTTTCCTTCAAATTTTGGAGGAAAATGTTTACAAAGGATCCCTTTATTTGGTTTGATGGAAAACTATTCAACTAAGATGGGGAATATTGAGATGTTGGAAATGAGAGAGTGGAGGAAAATGAGTTTCCTTCAAATTTTGGAGGAAAATGTTTACAAAGGAATGAAAAACTCTTTTTTTTTTTTCCTTAATATCTTATCCAACGAAATAACGAAAAATGGAAAAAATTGTTTTCCTCCAAAACAAATGGGATCAAAGTTGGTCTGGCTAATTGGATCAAGACCTTCCTTCCACCCATATAAGAGGGGTTCGATTCTTGCCCCTTGAAAAAATGGTATCTCCAATTTCCCCCACTTGTAAGAGAATTTCATCCTACCTTTCTTATTCAAAAAGAAAATCTATTGTTACCATCTACCAAAATTACCTGCTGTGGAAAGTCTCCATCCTCCATCTGTGCGTTAATTAATACTCTTATCCCTTGTTCTATTGGTGTTGGATTCACATCGCCCTGTATTGAGGAAAGAATTCAACATTAGAAAGATCGTGATATAAAATTTTGCTTTAGGAGATTTTAACCTAAAATGATTAGCTGGCATAACAAAAGGTTATAACCAAACACAAATTATTAGAATAGGCGGTCTAATTTAAAGATAAAATTAGACAAACCCAAACTTGCATTCTTCTATCAAGCTCATTCCATCTCACTCTAACCCAACATTATTCATAGGCATCTCACACTAACCGAAGTATCCCTTCTCTTCTCCTTCCTTTGTTTTATTTGATTATGAAACTACAACAAACAATTTCAAAAAAAATAACTCGGTAGTCTTACCGAACGGATTAAACTATTCACTACATGGATTAAACTAGTCACCGAATGGGTTAAAGAAAGTGATTACTATATAGATTAAACTGATCACGAAATATATTAAACTGGTCCCTAAATAGAATAAATTAGTCACTATGTTTAGAAAGGTAGCATGTTCTCTTCTTAATATTGGGCTTGGGTCGTGCCTAATTTTAAATTAAAAGTAGGCGGTCTCTTACAAGATCAACTGATAACCAAATTGGTTTCTTATTATCTTTTCATTGAAAACATTATATTAAATGAACCATAAATTGATTTCATGGATACATAAATGGTCAAATATATATACTTCCATGTATTATTTCATTTTACCCACTTAAACTTTGACGACGTTTAAGTAGTACTATGCAAGAAAATATGTAGAGAGAGTACTTATTTGAACTTTCATAAAATTTAGGGAACATTGGCCGCAACAGCACCAACTATAGTTTGGGTGCAAAAAAACAGTATGGACTTAAGCGGGTGCAAGAGGCAGCACCAACACTATTGCTTGGGGTGCAGATCATAGCATGAATGAGGCGAGACTTAGATAATGTGTAAGCATTTTCGTGCTATTTACGCTATATTCTGGCTAGTTTGTGCTATGTTTAGCACCTTCAAGTAATAGTTGGTGTTGTCCTCCGCACCCGGTAAAGGTCATGTTCAGTGCACCTAACCTATAGTTGGTGCTGCCGTGGCCAATTTTCCCTAAAATTTATTATCGGTTTGACATCCATATATTAGAAGGGTGATTGTTTTTCTGATAGCACAACTATTTTGGCTATGAAATTCAAGATAGAAAGTAAATAAACTCACAAATCCTGCTTTCATAAGAGACAACAATGCCCAAGAAGTTTGCACCAAATTCGACTTGTTCCCTTCCAAGTTTGTGTAAACCTGTTTCATAATCAAACACTTGTATTATTCAATCAAAAAAATTACTTTCTTCGTAACAAAATAGATGTTACACTTTGAAAATTGCACTATTCACCTACTACATTTGACCATGCAGTTTTTAGTTTTAGATAAAATCAACCGTTACCATATATATGTTGTTGGATTCATCTCAATGTATACTTTCAAAATATTAACTTCTTATAGTTTTTACTAATACACAATTAAAGTTTTAATGATCAAAGTACTGCATCGACAAGCGTGAAAGTCAAAGTGAAACATCTATTTTATTACGGAGGAAGTATAAAATATCATACATTTGCCGGTAAAGCACGCCCAAAGTGATGCGCGCTTCCATAGAAAAGAAAGAAGGACGCCCGCCTTCAACTCATCATATGGCTATGCTTATGCGCGAGAACGTGTGTACATACAATCATGAAAGAGCATTTCGAGATGGAATTACAAAAGGAAAAATTCCTCATCACAAATTAAAGCCAAATTTTATTGATTTTTTTTTCTTCTGGAACTAGATATCAATTATCGAGGGGGAAATCCTTATAGAGGTATCAAAGTAATATTAGTGAAACATTTTTTAAGATGAAAAATGGTTTCAATACTTCGATAGAAAAAATTTACATAATACCAAAAAAAAAAAAAAATTAAACAAAGAGCATACACAAATATGTGAAGCACCAAGCGGAATCCCTTGGATTCAGATTTTCATCTCAAAGATAAGGTTGGGGTTTGTAAAAAGGGATGTTTAAGTTTTGGACTATGGGTTGGTCTCTGAAATAGGACGTCCCACATGCATACTTGTCCCGGGATAAAAAAAAGGAAAAATTGATAATAACAGTCCCAACTATTGGACATCTTCTTTAAACAGTCCCATCTATCAATTAACTAACAATGGACCTAACTTGAACTTATGTTTGACATTATTAGTCCCTTGGAAGGGTTTACCTGCTACAGTAGGTAAACCATTGGTCAAGTGCATCTCTCGTGACATTTAATGACAAAGCCCCTACTGATATTTTCATCCACCCCCTCCCCCACCCTCCTTAGCCACCGCCCACCCCTTCCTCAACTTGTTTTTTAATTAAAACAAAAAACAATGTTTAGAAAAAAGAATTGTTTGGTTTTCTTGAATACTCGAGGAACACCGATGGAGAAGCGGCACTAGTAGCAGCAACAGACTTCGGCACCGTCAACACCCTCAAAGCAGCACCACACCGAGGGAGAAGCGGTGACAACAACCAAAGCACCACCAGCACCAAGCCCACAAAAACCAACCCACCCCGCTTGTCCCCAACCCACGAAAACTCTTTTTCCTTTTTCTTTTCTTTTTCGGCTCCCCACTCCTCCTCTCTCTCTTCCACTTCTCTTCATTATTCTTCTGCTTCTTATACTTCATCATAGCATTTAGCAGCATCATTAAAGATGGGGGTTTTCGGATGGGATGTGGGGATGGATTTTCGGGTGGGAGTGAAGATGATGATGAAGAATTGAAGGTTGTGATGGAAGAGAGATAAAGAGGAGCAGTCGGGCGAGTGGGTTTCCAGGGGTGGGCGTGGGTTTTCGGGGGCTGGAAACGGGTGTTTGGCAGTGGGTTTTTGGTGTTTGTGGTGGGGATAATATGTTTGATATCGGTGTTGTTGTCGTCGCCGACGTAGGTGATTGTTCTTGGAGACCCCGTCAAAGAGAGAGCACCTGTGGAGTGAGTAAGGGCACCGGTGGCGGTCATTGTGCGAAGGAGGAAGGATGAAGTGAGTGATGGAGTGGAGGGATGCCGTATAAAGTGAGGGAAGCGAAAGAGTGAAGGAGTAATTGACGGTGGGGGGTGGTTGGTGTTTGTGGTGGGGATGGATCTCTGGGGTTGGGAACAGCCGAATAGGTGGGGGTGTAATGTGGGTGGTGTGTTCTGGGTTGGGGATAGCAGGGGTGGGAATTTGGGAATGCAAAAAAATAAAAAAAATAAAGGCAAAAAAAAAAAAGTTGTAAAAGTCATCATGTGCAAGTCACGTGTGTAAGGGTTTTCACCTGGTACTCTAGGTTATCAGGTCACCGGGACCGTTTTTGGCAAAGTCATGCAATAGTTGGGTCCAATTGAAAATAATCAAAAGTTGAGACTGATTAAAGAAAATGTCCAATAGTTGGGACTGTTTTTATCAATTTTTCCTAAAAAAAAAATGATGTACACTCAAGCGTATAACAACTTTCCCCTTAATAACGTAGAGTAATGAACAGGTCATTACCAGGAAACTTCTAGAAACTAATTGTTGAAGTCTTTTGCGGGTATCAGTTTAAAATCAAGTTGGTACCAAATTTTTTTACTTTCGTGCCAAGTAAAAAATCAATTTGGTACCAAGCTAATACTAGGTACCAACTTGACTCTGATTTAGTATCAATTTAACTTTAATTCGGTATGAACTTATTGTTGCAGTCTCCAAAAGACTATAAGACTCCAACAATTAGATGCTAATTAAAGCTCATCATTAGCCGATGATTGTTACTTTGAGAAGTGTAGTTGCCACAGGTCGTACATAATTTTTTGCATAAAAAGGGTAGTACTTTATTTGGACTTGTATTAAACATTATTAGTATTTAGTTTTTCATATTGCTCCCTAAAAAATAAAAAAAAGAAGAAGAAGAGAAGTACCTTATTTGGACTAGAGAGGTAATTCTCACCCCAACCACCATCGGGCAATTGCTTTGAAATCAAAAAATGACAAGCCTTGCGCAATGCAAGACTATTGTAATAGTTCTTCTTGCAAGCAACTAACGCCTCAACTCCAAACCAGGTTCCGTAAGTATAACAAATCCCCCAACAACCATACCTGCATCGAAATAAAACAACATTATAATAAAAAACTGAAGCAACAATAATAACCTTTCTTTTTTCCAAATGTAATTCATATTTATTTTAATTTTGCCAGGATGATTCATTTTATTGAATATTGTATATAAAATCCATAGAAAAACAGGTAATAATGACTTCCTCTATCTTTCTAATTTTTCTTCACTGTGTACAATGCATCTTTGACTATTAATAAGTTTACATATGTATCAATTACAATTGTGTCATAATTATATAAACCTTGTTTGGTAGAGAGAAGATTGCATAGAATTAGAGGTTTTGACCCATTTAAAGAATTGACCACTTCAATCATCTGATGTTGGTTTTTGGTTGGTTAAAAATTGGGAAACTAGTTTGGAGACAAAAATGCTAATTGGAAAAGGCTGGTGGGAGAGATTTTTTTGGTGAGGAAGGATTGGACATGTTTAGGTGAAATGAAAGATATGTTATTGACTATTTACCAATGCAAACACTTCTATACAAATAATTAAACAATTATTTAGTCAAGTCAGTTGGTACAATCAACTATCAGCTACCAATGACCAGCAAATGCCATCTGTAATAAGCTATTTGTTGATTGCCAACAAGGTCGTATCCTTCTAATTCGGTCAAAGTTTTGAATATCTGGCTCTACAATTCTCATCATAAGTAACGAAGGAAGTATTAGTGCTAATTACCAAGAACCGTCAGGATTTTGTGTCCCTTCAATGTAGTCTAGTCCTTTAGCAATGCAGCTTTCAATTTCTTTCTTCCTATGTCTCGGGTATAACTCCTTGAAGAGTATAAGACCTTGGATTGCAGAAGACGTGCACTCAACATACCTATAATAATATTTTTAAGAAATAGTTAAGATAATTGCAGGTATTTTTGCAATGTGAGGACTTTCTTAAATCACTGGACACTCCATCTACTGGGATGATATAGTAAGATTTAGGGGTGTAAGCGGACTGCAAAAGGTCCAAAGTCCAATCCAGTCCAGTCCAAACTTGTCGAGTTAGACTAAACTGAAATTTTTTTGGACTGGACTCGGATTCAAATTTTCGAGTCCAAATATTTTCAGTCTGGATTTGGACTCACCCCTTTGGAGTCCAATAAATCCAGTCCAATCTAGTCCAAAAACATATTAATATATAATATATATATATTTAATATTTATATATATAATATAAAAGATGTATTTATGAGAAAAAACATTGTGAATCATTGAATCTAAATCGTGGAAAAAAAATATAATAATCGGACTGGACTGGATTCGGACTTAAGAAAAAATTATCGAACTAGACAGGACTGGACTAAAAAATTATTTGGATCGGACTTGGACTCAATTTCTCGAGTCCAAAAAACTTTGGACTAGATTTGGATTTAGCAAATTCCAATCCATTCCAATCCACTTACACCCATAGTAGGATTAACAACTTACTCTCTTTCGATAAGAACGTCTTCAAAGAATTCCGTAGGGTTAAATTTCTGAGAAGAAAAAAAGTTTAAACATTATGCGCAATTTTATAGAGTAATGGAATTAAAATATAAAGTTATCTTATTATGATTAATGATGTGGATTGGGATTTCATGACCACAAGATATCATTGATTTCAAACTTTTGAGCCCAATTGATATTGTAAGATGAAGTTCACTTGGAGGGGGGAATTTGGATTCCACTTCGCAAGGGGAAAAAATCGAATCCCTCTTACACAGGTGAAAGGAGGGCCTCCAAGTTCCAATCAACTAGACCAGCATTGATTTTTATCTACATACCTAATTACAAATAATAATCTATCGGAAGTGTTATACTCAAGTACTTGTTAGTTGTACGGTACCTCAATCCAACGAAAAGCTCTTTGGGGCTCCCAAGCTGGAAATCCACCAATTTCACTCTATGGAAAAAGGAAGCATACCAAAAGAAGATTAAGAAATCACTAATTATTATAGTTGTTCAAATTGATTAATGATAAAACACATAAATGGGCACTAACCTGCAAGGAAAGAGTGACATTTACAGCATCGTACAAGCATTCTGCTTCCATTTTTTCTCCCACAAATTCTGATGGCATACTTGAGTATAGGAGCGCGGTCTATGATAGAAAATTACAATTAGAAAATATAATAGTAGGAACTAAAGTTTCAACAAAAAAATATATACTCCGGTATACAATAAATTGTCTCTATATTCTTCAGTGTGACAATTTTTTTCTTTATTTTTGGATAGGTTATACTTGTATCTAAGTGTCTTGTAAAAGAGCGTTAATATGATTTGTCTTACTAAATCTCTTAAAAAACTATAACAAACTACCTTGAGGCCCTCTGCAGTGCAATCAGAGACTTGCCAACCATGATCTTGTATTGAAAAAGTCCAAGCTCCTTTAGAAATATGTCTATACATCTCTTTGAAATTTCCAGAAGGATTTTCTTTAACCTAATACAAAAGGGCAAGCCATAATTGCTTGATTTTCTACCTTAAAAAGGTCTTTGAAGTGGAATAACACATACTCGTAAACATTAAATCTAATTACCTGAGAGGCTTTAACAAAATCATGTGCTTTCTTTAGTGTAGGAGCATACTCTTGTATGAGACCACTTGCAAAAATTGCTTGAATTCCAAATGCTGCATCCCACATTTGGGAACCAAAACTCTGCTTTCCAAAATTTACAAATTAAAAATTGGGTATATTATAAATTTCAATAAGTTCGATATATATTTTTTAATTTGAACTTTTTCTTGGGGACTAGTTTTTGTTCTCGTACAAAAATATATACTCATTCCATCTCCTAAAGCTTTACCCATTTCCTTTTTATACGGTCTTCAAAACTCATATTTGAGTATTAACATCATCATTGATAGATATTACATTCATATTAGAAGGATTCAGATTGAAACGAATCTAAAAGAATTCGATATGATGATAAATTTTGTACATAATATATATTGGTTAAATACGTCAAAGTTAATTAACTTTAACTTTGACAAAAGCAAATACCTGCATTTTCATTCCATCCTCTGCAAGCCAAAAGTAATCTGGGATTCTAGCTACATGTTTTTTATATGCTTCCGAATTTGGATCTTCCACCCAGCAAGCAAGCAAACAGAGAACCTATTTATAGATATATATATCGTAATTAATAATTTAGTAATAATTAAACTTATGTTTAAAGATTAATAATTATAAAGCTATGGTGTAACAACCTTTTCCACACAACCAATGCAGAGATATCTACTGGCAATGTCCTCATAGTGTACGTGCTCCATTGCGACCTTCATCGCCTTCTCTCTAAGCTTCGAGAAGGGCCAACGGTTGAGAACTGGCTCCGCGAAGTGGTGAAGGAATCCCCATACCATGTCTTGCACTAGGGGATGTGGATAGTAAAGGTCCTCCTACAAAAGATAAGTGACTAGTTACATTCATTTTAATATATACTCCTTTTTTCAAAAACGATTTAGAATAGAAATGTGACATACTATTATTAGGGACAATGCAGTATTACTTCAAAGAATCATGTATTCTTATGAGATTGAGAGAAATATTTATAAAGAATGTGGTCATGAAGTGGATTCCGCCTTTGATTCATAAATCATGAATCATGATCATTAGTTGGACATGTTATATTTTGTACGTGTATAGAGAGCCATAAAAGATAATGATGTATATGGATTTTGATAAATAGTCATGGATAAATGAATTTACCAACTAAATTAATGGATATCCACTAGTAGGTGGACATTTATTTTCATGACTTCACCAGTTAGATTAGTTGACATCGATCATTGGGAAGAAAATAGCCGTCACATAAGAAAAAGCAATTAAAAAAAAATCCTTCATAATACCACTTACCTTAGCACAAGAATTTCGAGCATTGTTCCAATTGATCTCATGGTAAGGTTGAGCGTAGAGCTCCCTTCTGAGTGATAAAATGAGTGAAGTAATAGGACCAACAAACCTCTTCCCGTATAGATATGACATTGGCATATACACCAACCTACAGTAGCATAACATTTTTCCTGCAATTTGGACCGTACCCAAGAGAAAAAAAACAAGATCTTTGTTGGATTCAATTAATGAATTGGAGAAACTAAATTGAAAATACCAATTTGAGCAAATTATATTATGAACCTGGATGCATAGGTGAAATCTTAGGGAGTAGCCAAAACTCAGGGGGCATGGGGTTGCACCCATCCCATTCGTACACTCCAAGTACCTATATATACGCGAAAGAGACTAGTCCATTATGTGTGTCACATTATCAAAAAATGTGGTCAAGAAATGGAGCTTGTGTACATGTCTAATGGTTGGAGTATTTGAAAGACTTCAACAAACAGATACCAATCATGCTCTGTGTTACCATTCTCCTCAGAAATAAATGTCGTCATGTTATCATACGCATACATATATAGATAGCTATACTATAGTTGAAAAGCATGTCAAGTTACTCTCGTCTCACAAAAATTTATTGTATACTTGTCTCATTCGAGAATTTGAGTAATGAATTAGATTCTTTCCCATTCTCTTCCCATTACCCTTTTAAGCAATTAATTAATCATTCCCTAAGTAAAGTCAATCACTAAAAATTCACTATGTTGATTACTTGATTCAGTGCTCATATGTTCATATGATATGTAATGAGAAGTGTGTTAAAATGAGGAGGATTAATGTTCATATATTTTGGAATTTTTATATATGCATTTTATAAATTAATGGTGCACATATAATTTTTGACATGGAAGAATTTGATACGATAAGAAAAAGATAGTTTTTTATTAGTACAAGTATTTGATTAGTTATTTTCTAATGATATAGTTAAGAATGAAAGCTCTGCTAAGTACAATTCTTGAAAGTTTTGTGTTTTTTTTAAAATATGTAACTCATGATAGTAAAATTTAATTTGAAATTTATGTTTCAACAATTCCGAACACACATGGCTCAATTCATGAATCCCCATTTAGTAATTAGTCTTTTATCAATCTTTGTTTATACCATGTACTTATATTAATCATCCCAAGTTATTCCTCCAAAAGAAATTAAAAAAAAAATCATTAAAAAATGGTCGAAAATTTCTCTCCCAATTCTTTCCCTTTTTCTCCCGGCCATTTCTTAAAAAAAGTTAAGGTCAATATTCAATGAATAAATTTTAGCGTTAAGATAAGTTTGGATTTCTAGTATATATGTCTAGGAAACTAAATTATGTGTTAGATTAAGTATAATTGGTGTTCGAGTGATCTATACCTATTATACTTAGGTTATGTTTTCCTATATAAACCCAAAAGTTATATATATGTGGGTGTTACTGTTGAGTGGCTACTGGCTACTGGCTACTGGCTAGTGTGTCACATGATATTGGAGCCATCCAAAAATTTGGATTGTTCCTACACTTTTTCGTTATGGATGTTCCCTGCCGGTTGATTTCAAGAAAAAATTAAGGCCACCGGTTGGATTTGAGCCTTTTTTTTCTTCTCTTGGAAATATTCTTGTTAAGAGTCCTGTGGATGTTCGTGGATTTGCGTTTTCTGATTGCATTGTTGTTCTTTGGGTTGATTTTGGTGCTGTTCGATGTTAGAGTTATAAGTAGTATATTTAGATTTCTAGTATGTTAGGAAACTAAAATAATAGATTAGCTTAAGTAAATAATGTTTTAGTGACCTTTACCTATTATACTTGGATTATGCTTTTCCTGTTTTTATATATAAACCCATAATGAAATCAAGTTATATATTGTGGATTATTAATTAATAATATATATGAGATGAACACATAGTTTATATGGTTAATAAAAAACTTATGAAATACATGCACGTCACAAGAATTATTTTTTATATTCGCACGTCACTAGATTTTTTCAAAATACCCACACCACATATGTCCCATATTTTTCACAAACACTAACAAAGAGCAATATATGTTGACAAACCGTGAGCCAAAATTTTCCCCAGGATGGAATTCCAGTGGCGCCACCGTGATCAAGGATCCATTGACGACCCCTCGCGACGGCGTTATCTTCGCCATCATCAGGGCCTTCTCCTAGCAACCTTAGGGCTATGTAGCTAATTATTGAACCAAACATGGTGCTGTGCCCTTCTATGTGAAGTCCCCATCCTCCATCTTCATTCTGCCAAAATATTCACTAATGCAATTAAAATAATGATATTTATGTTTACATATTTGTAATTAAATCAAAGTTACTATTTCAACAATGTAAAAATTCACTATGATGTATCTAGTAAGAAAGATAAAGAAACACTGAATTTTCAGCCAATTATTCATACTCGAGAAAACAAAAGAGATATATATTGTAGAACCTGGTGGTTGTAGATATAACGCTTAATCTCTTTTTGATGTTGTGGAGAGAGAATCGTATTAGTTGCTCCTGTAATGTGTAGGGCTATTACCTGAAATAATAATGACTTGCTAGTAAGAGTAAATCTAATAACGAATTAAGATTTACTTTTCATTTTATGTGATGAATGGAAGATTTTAGCATTTTTAGTAGTTCAAGAACTAATCCTTCCCGTAAAAAAAAAAAAAAAAAAAAAAAAAACTAATCCTTTAAATTTAACTTCGAAACTACATAAGTATATGGGAACAAAATTATATATATCCCATGTGATCAACAATTGTACATTTACAATATCATGGAATAATGGAGTAACGATTTATATCTAAACGTCTTACTCTATCTAACTTATTTTGAATTATTTACCCAAAATTAGTTTAGATCAATTCACATAAATTAAGATAAATTCTGAAAAAAATAGTTCATTTTCAAATTTGACTTAATATCTTAATTTTTCAATTTTGAACCATTAATCAAATTAAATTTATATTTCCTTATCGATAATCTAAAATTATTAGAATACTTAACAAATATTTGTAATCTGAATTTGTTTTAATCTGAAACCATATACTCCCTTTGTTTTCTTTTGTTGCTCATATATTTCCCGTTGGGAAATTTCAATATGTTGTTCATATTTTGAATATTTCCATACATAGTTTAATTTTATAACTTAAATCTCCATTGGTATTAAGTTGTAATAAATGTATTTACACCATTCAATAGTCATTTTTTTATCTTTTACGCCTTAAACTTTTGTTTTATTGGTTGCACAACATAGATTAACTCAAAGGGTTATAATCTTTATTTTTATTTAATTTTATTTTATTTAAAATAGTGGAGTATTTCCCATTTTTTAAGTTGCATTGGTTTCTCCCCTAATTTCAAATAGGAATAACAAAATAAAACGAACGGAGTATAACACAAGTTTAATTTTTATTTTTATTTTTTTTTGTTCAGGAAATATAATTGGTCCGAAGACCAACCTCTTAAATTTCTTAGCGCTACTAGCAGTAAGAATTTCATAGGTGGGTAAGGGGATTTATACCCACAAGCAAACATTTCTTATACAAACTCCCCAAATTGGGGAGTGATGAGAGTCGAACCCCCGACCTTGCGGTTGGGAGGTGGGAGCACCAACCATTGGGCTCCCACGAGGACCTCTATAACACAAGTTTATAACAACTACTATTCATTGCCCAAAAAAAAAAAAAAAAAAAAAAAACAACTACTATTGAGAAAAGAGAGCTGGTGAGGCCCACATTTTACGTGAAAAATGTTTTAGAACGACTTGGACAAAGATGGGCTTACAAGTGGAGGGAGGAAAAATAACGGGCCGGCAGATTCAGCAGGCCAGTGACCATCGTGGGCCTGAATAGTAGAGAAGAAGTTTATGGCTCTCTTAACTGTCATGTTTACTGCTTCCTCTATTATGTCCTCTTTTTCCTTCAATTTGATTCCTTGTGGCATTGCTAAACTTCGGTTTTCTCTCCGCAACTGTAAAAAGAATTTGTTCCATGTAATTGTACTTGTCAAAAAAATGTCTTCGACTTTTCAAATTCATATACTTCCACTGTTTTTTTCTTTGTACCATATTGACTTTTGATGTTATTTATATACTACGTTAGGATCTTAGTTAGGGTTGATAAGATCTGATCCGAAATTTTTTTAACATATCAAATGTAATAGATATTATGTACGGATTTTTCACCAAATATTTCCGAGTAAGTTTTTTTTCCGCAAAATACCCCTTCAAATCCACCATACACCCTTAATGACTAAGACCATCATCTTTTTAGTAATTAACTACTAATTTTGTGGCTAAACCCCAATTAACCTATACTTTAGATTTAACCTGATAGACCACCATTAAATTGCTACATATGGCAAAAAAAGAGGAAGATATTTTTTCCGTGGAAGTTTTGTGGTTGTCTATGTGGATGATATACTTGTTTATAGTTCTAACCAGGATGATCACCTAGATCATTTACACCAACTATTCGAAGTTTTAAGGGAGTAGAAACTCTATAGCAAGTTGGAGAAGTGTACATTCATGTGGAGAGAAATTGGTTTTTTGGGCTTCATTATTTCAGATGAAGGTGTAAAAATGTATCCATTCAAAATGGAAGCTATTTCATCTTGGCCGAAGAGAGAGAAAAGGGTCATAGAAGGTGTTTTAGTGGTTGGCAATTATGGTAAATGGGTCAAATACGGGTTAATTAGAGAAAAAAAGACAAAGCTATGGTCCGAAATTCACCACCTGGATTCTCTTGTATCATTTATGTGTACGGAAAACATAGTCATGTTGTATCTTATTGGATTAGTCATATACACAAGATCTCATATGAAAATGTTCTTCCACATATATAGATCACCAACGATCTTCAAATGAAGAATGTGTATTGTGCAAAAAATACAGATTTGTGTACATTAATGGAAATGGAAGTGTTACCAAATATTAATCTGTACATATAATTGGAAAAGGATGGATCATATTATAATCAAAATTATCGGCTAAGTCTATTTATCTTATTTTTGAGCTTCTCAAATCCTACTTAATCTTTAGCAACCCTAACATGGCGAAACTATATACATCTACAGATCTAGGTTAATCAAAACCAAGAGTTCATGATGCAAATTTCTTAAGTGCTCTCGAGAGCATCTATAAGACTACAATTATGTGCTCTCAGACACATATTTTTAGCACATTTGTCACATATTTTGTTCAAATGAATTAAATGTAAAATAGGCAAATATAAAACAAATAATATGAGAGCATTATGGAGGCTTTGAGTTGAGTTGATAATGATATTTCTATCCTTATATATTCTAGGTTAATCAAACTTTTTAACTAAAAACAAGAGTCCATGATCTTCCTATCCTTGTAATGTAATTAATAAATTGCAATATTACCACTTTACATAAAGCATGCACATATAATTTCTATAGTAAGTAGCCTATTAAACACAGGTTACACTACTAGTACGTAACGTAGGCGAAGTTGTTAGTTACCTGCATTCTCATTAGAAGATCATCACTCTGCTTCTTCTTGAGACGATTTTTCTTAAATTCCTCTCTCACCTTCTCAACCTCTGCTCGTTCTTCCGGTGTACCGGCCTCCGCATTGAACTCCCAATGTTGTCGACCGACGTGATTGTTTGTGGTCACAAGCCATGGATCCTCTCCTTGTGCTATCTTTAGTTTCCACATTTTTAGCTCTTTGTTTTTAAATTTCTTTTATATTAAAAATATTCTAATATAACTTTTTTAATTTTTTGGGGGGAAAATATTATTTTTTAGAAGACTAAATGAAGAGAATAGCTAAATTTAAGGAGAGCAAGAATGGTATGATTGCAATATTTCATGAGTTTTTCATGAGCCTCTACTAACAGTTTTATAGTGCCTCATAATTGAAATCTAAGAACAATACCGAGTCATGATCACCAGCCATCTTACGGATATTGTAGTGTATCTTTTTTTATTTATTATCAAATAAATTGATTTAGGTGTAACTGTATTACGTTTGCTAATTACTCAAGTGACGTTGACCTATATATGATCTGTATCATATGTACTGCTATATCAACATAAAAATATGAACATATCTGTATTATGGATTATCTACCTGCGAGTCTGCGACGTAGGTTTCTGCATTTATGAATGAGATTGACATACTTTCCCTTCAATCTATCTATACTAGTATATTAAAAGGCGTGTCTGATAACGTATACACGCAACGTGGCACCTCTATTACTCCAACCTCTGTTACTCCACTAGAATTGTCCAATGTATACATATATCATGTCAACTAACAAAAGTAAATTGGCTTGCGACAAGATTTGAAACCATGACATCTTGTTATTATACATAGCACAATTACCATCTCAACCAACTTTTAATCATGCTCTAAATGTCCACATTATTATATTTGTACCTTTTATATGTTGAGTTTTTTTTATTATATTTGAATACGAATGGAAAAAAAATACATATCAAGTTCGGAAAAAAAGACCACCCGAGGCAACGCTCGAGCCCAAATACTAGTTATTAATTAATATTGTGTATACAGGATGTACAATAAATTTATTATCTGGCCCGTTCACTTTAATCCAACATAAGTGACTTTAAAATAAAGGATAACTTTTAACCTTAAATACGTCAATTCTATACCAGTAAAAGTTACCTATCGGACAAATAATTACCCTCCTTTGACAAAAAAACTTTATATCTCAATTGGTTCACACCCGATTGTACAATAAATTACTCTACACTCGTCTCATACGTTAATTGTGTTCAATTATTTGATTAACCTAGGCACCAGAATCCAGCTGGAAATTTATTACTCTTTATTTCTTTGTTTTTCTTCTCTCGCTTTCCTTTAAGGGCTTGAGTGAGCTCGACCCTCATTAAGAAACACACAATTAAAACAAAAGAATATCCAGCTGAAGATTTATTTCACATAAATAGTATCTTCCATAGAGCAGAAGATATTGTTACCTAATCTCAACACTTAAATCTACTTATTACAAGATTCAAAAGGGTTATTGCTTCCAAGTTTTTTGACCATTGACTGTATATTTGATGACTAAATCAATATTTTGTTCTTCCATATTAGTCGTTATCGCTTCTTTATTTTTCACACCTTTTGGAACAACAATAAATCTAGTTATATAAAAGTGTTAAAAGAGTGATATGTTGAATATATGCTATGAACAATCTAGCAACATTAATATATATGTATATATATCAGATAGACAGATTGATAGATGTGATGAAAATATGTGTTGACCTAGGATCTCCGATCCAACCATCATATTGTCCAATTTATGTGTAAAGTTTGAATTGTGGAGAATCTTTTTTTCTTCTTCTTAAATTGTCACTACATACATTTACCCTTTGAGAAATAAAAAAAAAAAAGTAGAGACATGAAGGACACAAGTGGTCCCCAAAACTACATCATATGTCATACAACAAGGGGAAAAAGTTATGAAAAAGGATATGCAGTAACTAATAGTAAGCTGTCATAAAAGACAAATTTTATTTTAAGAAAATAGAGGAAGTATATGTCATCCAGTCTGCTTTTTAAGGTTTAAGCCAAGAATTACTTAATTTAATAGGAAAAACATTCTTAAGTATAAATGGAGATCACGGGGGCAATGGGCCATTGACTTCTATAAGTCTATTACCTTCTCTCAAATAGATGGTTTGCTTAAGCCTATAGTTGTTGATTTAAAGTTTCAAATGTAGCATTTGAATTTCTTTTGCCTTTTTGTTTTAGTTTCGCAATTTGACACCAACTACAGCCGCATGAACTAAAGCGAGCAGACTCCACAACCACACCATCAAATGTAGCAATAAGAATGAATCGTCAAAGGTTGCTTATATTGCCAAGATATTGCAAAGATATAAGATTGCATTGGAAGGATTTGAAAAAATATTGCCAAACATAAGTAACGTAATTTTTGCTTAGATATCCATGATACCAACATTTGCTTGATGGAAACACCTTCTATTATAACCCTTTCATATACATTCCCAACTCTTAAACAAACTCATCTCAGAATTAAAACTGAGTCACAAGTGAATCATTTCATTCATACTCTAATATGGTGTCTGTTATTCGATGTTTGATTCTGGTGAAATGGATAAAGATCTCCCGTGAAAAATATTTCAAGTTGTATTTCGATTGACGAACTAATAGAATTTGTCAAATTTCTCGGGCTATTTAAATCATTAAATGTCGACATGTCGTAGCTGTTCCCTTTATTAGACTGTAATTTCGAATTGTCATATGGTTATCATATCATATCATATAACTAATATATAAAGTATAGTACAAAAGCCAGCTAGTTCGCGACATTTGGCGTTCTTATTGGACGTCATTTGTTGCGCTCATTAAGTGCCATATCGTTTTTTATATTATAAATAGAGTTCTAAATTGATTAAAATACAAATAGAATTTAGGATAAGAATAAATAGAGTTAGGTTGACAATGAAAAATTTAAATATAGTAAATTGGTTATAACTTTTAATATATAATTCATAAAATTATAATTTTTGTACCATTGGAAAGTGTTTAAAAAATACTTTAAAATAAGATCCATTTATACTATATTTAAAATTTTATATGAAAGTAATGTATAAGGTCGCGACATTTGACATTCTTATTGGAAGCCATTTGTTGTGCTCATTAAGTGCCATGTCATTTTCTTTAATATAGATAGAGTTCTAAATTATAAAGCAGAATACAAAAGCAAGCTCACGAGGTCGCGACATTTGGCGTTCTCATTGGATGTCATTTGTAGCGCTCATTAAGTGCCATGCCATTTTTTTAATATAAATAGAGTTCTAAATTGATTAAAATACAAATAGATTTTAGGATAAGAATAAATAGAGTTGGGTTCACAATAAAAAACTTAAATATAGTAAATTGATTATAACTTTTAATATATAGTTCGTAAAATTATAATTTTTCTAACCATTGGAAAGTGTTTAAAAAATACTTTAAAATAAGATCCATTTATATTATATTCAAAATTTTATATTAAAGTAACGTATAAGGTCGCGACATTTGGCGTTCTTATTGCACGCCATTTGTCGCGGTCATTAAGTGTCATGTCATTTTTTTAAATATTAATAGAGTTCTAAATTGATTAAAATACAAATAGAGTTTAGGATAAGAATAAATAGAGTTGGGTTTACAATGAAAAACTTAAATATAGTAAAGTGATTATAACTTTTAATATATAGTTCGTAAAATTATAATTTTTCTACCATTGGAAAGTGTTTAAAAAATACTTTAAAATAAGATCATCCATTTATACTATATTCAAAATTTTATATTAGAGTAACTTATAAGGTCGCGACATTTGGCGTTCTCATTGGACGTCATTTGTCGCGCTCATTAAGTGCCATGTCATTTTTTTTATATAAATAGAGTTCTAAATTGATTAAAATACAAATAGAGTTTAGGATAAGATTAAATAGAGTTGGGTTCACAATGAAAAACTTAACTATATAGTAAATTAATTATAACTTTTAATATACAGTTCGTAAAATTATAATTTTTGTACCATTGGAAATTGTTAAAAAGTACTTTAAAATAAGATCCATTTATACTATATTTAAAATTTTATATTAAAGTAACGTATAAAAAGAAATATTGACTAATTACGTGAACTAAATATTATAGTTTTTTAGCAGTCAGTTTTGCACATTGAGTTCTTCCCCAAGGTACAGTTTCTAATAAATTTACTCCTTGTATTTTCTTTTCCTTTGATAAGAAACAAATGTTGCATCCTTTGTCTCCTCCAAACATGAATGTTGGATAAGATGAGACATGGTCAACATATTAGAAAGAGGGTTGATATTGTTAATCATGTTGGTCATTGAGGCTTAAAGGGCACCGCAGCAACATACCGTAGCAATATTACCAATCCTTCATAATTTAACAAATTGTTTCATATTTAAGGTGCTTTAATTTGTTTTGTAAACACGATGATTACTAAAGAAAGGTAGGTTTTATCTTGAACTTTCTCCATTAACTTTTCATTGGTCTAGAACATATACTGATAACTTAAGCATTGGAAAAAAAACTTATGTGATATGCTATTGTAAATAAAAAGGTGAATGATATCAATTGAACCAATCGGGTACAATCTCGAACAAGGATTTGAGCAAAGAAAGGCAAGATTGGACTATGAAAGTTAGCTAGGGTCACCGAATGTGGGATGTAATAAACCCGAAAACCAACAATTTTATTGGTGTTGAAACAATACTTGCGAGATAAGAAAGTAAGCCCCACTATACAATTAACACATAATCTATTTTTGGTTTATTTTGATCTAACCTTGCAAACTAAATGGCCACTAAAATAGGGAGATCACATTCAAGGCTCTATAAGAGGAGATTATGCATCAGACTATAAACGCACGTTTAAGGAGGGGAACATCTACATAATTAGAAACTTTAATGTGACAACCAACAAAGAAGAGTATAGAACTGTGACAAATAAACACATGATATATATTTCAAATTCTCAACATATGTTCAAACTCTAGATGAAGACGAACCCAAAATTCCTAGACACAAGTTTGAGTTGGGAGACTATATGAGTTGATTCAAAAACGAGGTGACTCAATTGTGCAACCCACGGTACTCCTATTTCTTCATTATATAGCCTCTATATTTAAATACATGTTACAACTTATCTTTAGTAATTATTATTATGTGTACTTTTATATATTATTATATCCCTTATACAAATATAATAGGACAACTACGGGCCATTGGTAGACTGACACAGCGAGCAAGAACTGTAGTAAGGGAAATCACATTGGAGCATACAAGGTTAATGTTCTTTATTTCATAAAGAATACTGTTATTATTCGTAATTTTATAGCAATATTATTCTAGGTCTTAAAATTATTAATTATCTTGCAGTGGACAAAACTTTGTCGTAACACTATGGGGACAAATTGGTATAACATTCAGCGATCATCTCAGTTTAGACGACTCAGTACCAATTGTTCGTGTGAACATTTAGATTTGAAGTAGGTTGTGTAGTATATCGTGACATGTGCTTTAACATATAAAATATGAAGTTTCTGTATGATAGAGTGAATGTTTGAATCATATACTGAGTTTCTGCATAATATAGTTAGTGTCTAAACGAAGTAGTTTCTACATGATATAGTATGTTTCTGAATGATATAGTGAGTTTCTTCATGACATATAAATTAGAAACCAACGTCAAATATAATGACAAAATCATATTATAACTTTTAGTTGTTCTATGTCAAACAAAAATAACGGCAAAAAATAGGGGTGTAAATATTCAAAAACTCTCCCTTTTCTTCAGGAAAAAGCCCGGGCTTTCACAATGAAAATAGAGTTCTAAATTGATTAAAATACAAATCCAGTTTAGGATAAGAATAAATAGAGTTGGGTTCATAATAATGATCTTAAATATAGTAAATTGATTATAACTTTTAATATATAGTTCGTAAAATTATAATTTTTGTACCATTTGAAAGTGTTTAAAAAGTACTTTAAAATAAGATCCATTTATACTATATTTAAAATTTTATATTAAAGTAACGTATAAAAGGAAATATCGACTATACTAACGTATTAAAGTAACCTACTGCAATTAGAATAAGCAATTCAATTAGAATTAAGTTTAAAGTATTAAAGTAACCGAACGTACAATTTCTAATAAATATACTCCTCATATTTTCTTTTCCTATGATAAGAAACAAATGATGCATCCTTCGTCTCCTCCAAACATGCATGTTGGATAAAATGGGACTTGGTCAACATATTAGAAAGAGGGTTGATATTGTTAATCATGTTGGTCTATTGAGGCTTGAGAAGCACCGTGGCAACATACCGTAGCAATATTACCAATCCTTCATAATCTAACAAATTGTTTCATATTTATATGATAGGCTCTTTAATTTGATTTGTAAACACAATGAGTACTAAAGAAAGGTAAGTTTTATCTTGAACTTTCTCCATTAACTTTTCATTGGTCTAGAACATATGGAGGTTCTATTTTTAATGTTTTGACATGCAGGAAGATGTAGGATGTGTAGTATATCGTGACATGTGCTTTAACATATAAAAATATGTAGGTTCTGAATGATAGAGTGAATGTCTGAATCATATAGTGAGTTTCTGCATGATATAGTGAGTGTCTAAATGATATAGTGAATTGTTCAGAAATAATGTAGTTTCTGCATGATATAATATGTTTCTGAATGACATAGCGAGTTTCTTCATGACATATAAATTAGAAACCAATGTTAAAGATTATACCAAAAATAGGGGTATAAATATTTAAAAACTCTACCTCTTCTTCACAAAAAAAAAAAAACGGGCATTTACCCGGGTCCCAATACTAGTAACTAATATATAAAACAGAGTAGAAAAGCCAGCTTACAAGGTCGTGACATTTGACGTCCTTATTGGACGCCATTTGTCGCGCTCATTAAGTGTTATGTCATTTTTTTTGAATATAAATAGAGTTCTAAATTGATTAAAATACAAATAGAGTTTAGGATAACTAACATATAAAGCAGAGTACAAAAGCCAGCTTACAATATCGCGACATTTGGCGTTCTCATTGGACGCCATTTATCGCGCTCATTAAGTATCATGTCATTTTTTAAAATATAAATAGAGTTATAAATTGATTAAAATACAAATAGAGTTTAGGATAAGAATAAGTAGAGTTGGGTTCACAATGAAAATATCAAATATAGTAAATTGATTATAACTTTTAATATAGAGTTCGTAAAATTATAAGTTTTGTACCATTGGAAATTAAAGTGTTTGAAAAGTACCCTAAAATAAGATCTATTTATACTATATTTAAAATTTTATTTTAAAGTAACGTATAAAAGGAAATATTGACTATACTAACGTATTAAAGTAACCTACTGCAATTGGAATTGGAAATTCAATTAGAATTAAGGTTAGAGTATTAAAGTAACCAAAGGTACGGTTTCTAATAAATATACTACTCATAATTTCTTTTCCGTTGATAAGAAACAAATGCTGCATCCTTCGTCTCTTCCAAACATGAATGTTGAATAAGATGGGACGTGGTTAACATATTAGAAAGAGGGTTGATATTGTTAATCATGTTGTTCTATTGAGGCTTAAAGGGAACTGTAGCAACATACCTTAGCAACATACTGTAGCAATATTACCAATCCTTCATAATTTAATAAATTGTTTGATATTTATATGATAGGTGCTTTAATTTGTTTTGTAAACACAATGAGTACTAAAGAAAGGTAAGTTTTATCTTGAACTTTCTCCATTAACTTTTTATTGGTCTAGAACATATGGAGGTTTTATTTTTAATGTTTTAACATGCAGGAAGATGTAGGTTGTGTAGTATATCGTGACATGTACTTTAACATATAAAAATATCTGCATGATAGAATGAATGTCTGAATCATATAGTGAGTTTTTCATGATATAGTGAGTGTCTAATTGATATAGTGGATTGTTTAGAAATCAAGAATGATGTAGTTTCTGCATGATATAGTATGTTTCTGAATGATATAGTGAGTTTCTTCATGACATATAAATTAGAAACCAACGTCAAAGATAATGCCACAAAAAGGGGTATAAATATTTAAAAACTCTACCTCTTCCTCATGAAAAGCCCGGGCATTTGCCTGGGTCTCAATACTAGTTTAGAATATAAACAAGGGTTCAGATAACTACAACCCTAAGGGTTATGCTTAAAAAATAGCAAATTCCTATATTTAATGTTTTTTAGTCTTTCAAAAGAATCTAAGTATAGCCAACTTGAACATACTTATTTAATGAGTAGACTCAACTACTGAACTACTCAGGTACTTAATTAAGAAATAAATTCAACATAGTGCAATTAGATAGCAATAAATGCTTAAAGGCTTAGAATTCCAATGATTATTTAATATAACTTTCTTTTTACTGTTGAAATTCTACCTTGTATTGAAAATATAAGGATATATAAGGAGTTATTAATGCTTAAATATAGCCCTAAGGGTTGTATTTAGCATTTGCCTATAAACAATATGTTCGACAACTTGAACGAACTCTTACATATTTGAATGACGTTTGCAAATTGTGGACCAAATTAAAAACTCCTCTCCCCCGATTGTGTACTATATATTTTATCCATTGTTTTTAGTTGCAACATTATAATGCATTATGCATATGTAGGGCCAAACTCTTCCTTATACTTAAACTCTTTAAAAAAAATAGAAGAAGCATTTAAATGTAGAGTTTTTTGTCAGGAACAATCTATTACAGTCACTTTTTTGCGAAAAACAACCTTTTAAATTTTTGAAAAATTCTACATGGTAGCCCTTAATTATGGGAAATTCTATATGGTGGAAAGAAAAAAAATGAATTCTACAAGGTGACCTTGTGCTATTAATTACACACAAAAAATGACATAAATGAGTTTTTCCATCCATTTTTTAGTTAATTAATTTTGAAAAAAAAGGAAAAATAATTTTTAAATTCCCCCTCCTTCTTCCCTCTCCTTAACCAGCCCCACCCCTCCCTTATCCGACCACTTCTACCACCACGCCACCCATCTCCCTTATCCCTACACTTCCACGTGACCCGCCCCTCTCTCTCACTCGCATTTTCCCTTTTCTCTACCTCGTGCATACTACCCTCGCCGAAGGCTGTGTGATTGCCGCACTGCGTCGCCTTGTCTTCCTCCATTCAGGACTAGTGGCCGGTTGTCCCAGCCGCCGGCTGATCGCGCAACTCCACTATTCGTTATCTCTCTTCATTTGTTGCTACTCTTATTCTGTTTTCCTTGGCCTCAATTCGCGGGAGTTGTTGCCGCTGTCTTTGCCACCACTCGCCGCTTCGGCCCCGGTGTTCATTGATGTGTTGCGTTTGCGGGGTCTTGGTGCGTAGTCTGTTGGTTGCTTCAAATTGTTTGTTGGGTCGGTGTGGTGGAGGGTGGGGGCTGTAACAGGGTGGTGGAAGTTGGGGAGGAAGCATGGGTAGATTAATTACTTCAAGGATATTTTTTTTAAACAAACTTAACAGAATATTGGATGGAATATGCTCATTTATGTCACTTTTGTTTGTAAAACAATAATAGAGGGATACTGCAGAGAATCCGAATTTTTTTTGTTTCCACCGCGTAGAAAATTACAAAACTGAAGGTCACCACGTAGAATTTCCCTATTTTTTTTTTTTTGCAACTTACAACCTTAAACCATTTTTTTTTTGCGAAATAAAACCTTTTTCGATTTTCCGTCATTAACAGTTAACTTCTTCCCATTGACCGTCAGTTTGTTTTATCCCTTCTCCTTTACATTTCATTCCCCTCCTTTTCTACCTTAAAGTAAACAAAAAACCTTTTGTATTCTCTCTCTCACTTTACTCTCCTCCATTAAAACTCTACTCTGCCACCCTACTCAAGAGTAGGCCATCGCCACTCTTCCACTGTAGCTTCCATTGAAGGGGAGACAAGAATTCTGGTGAGCATTTACTCAGTTGCTTCTTTTCATTAACTTTACTCATTTCAATTTGATGGTTGTTAATCACAATAATGGACAGAGCTTAACACTAGCTCTTTTTTTTCTTCAATGGTAAGGACCAGGCAAAGGTCTTCTAGAAACACAACCCACTCAAAGGTGTTGCAGCCCCTGTGTCCAGTTTCGTGATTATAGAAATCGAAAGCCACGAACTTTCTCCCCATCATGTATCCAAGAAGTCCTTGTAGCCACCGCAAAACCGCATTCACATTTCTCCATTGTTGAATGGGAAGAGAGATTTCAGATTTGGTGAGCAAGAACCCTAAATTTGTTGTTGGGGAAGAAATAATTCAGATTTGATGAGAAAAAATTCATTTGGGGGAGGCAAGGGTTTCATAAGAGAAATGAGAGGGAAACAGAGGGGGAAAAAAGGAGGGAAATGAAATGTTAAAGAGACACAAGACAACAAACTGACGGTCAATGGAAGAACTTAACAATCAATGACGGAAAATTAAAAAAGGTTTCATTTTGCAAAAAAAAAATTAAAAGGTTGTTTTTCGCAAAAAAAGTGATTATAAAAGATTGTTTCAAACAAAAAACTCTTAAATGTATAAAAGTCTCCTAGATGATCTCCTTGATCAACTTCCACACCAGAAATTTTAAAACAAAACAAAACTTTACATGGAAATTTTCTTCCTTTACTTCTTCCTAAACTAGCTAGGCTTTCTCCTCATCATCCTGCCTTCGCTTCAAATCGTTTTCTACAAACATAAATCCTTCTTTTCCTCCACAAACCTCTTCCTCCAAGAATAGGGTGGCCTCTCATTGGTGATGTTGTAGCATAATATCTACGGCTCCCTTTACGACACATGGGCTCATCAGAGTCGTACACGTGTCGCCCTATTTTTAAAATAAGAGTAAACTGAATCTCTGGGCTATACTCAGCTGAGTTAAAAGGATCAAGTTCTGGCCCATTAGTCAGAAGCCCAACAAGTGCCAAGTGGCTGAAGGAGAGTGGATAATAGACATTCCCCCGGTCATTGTGCGCCACGTGGCGTGACTCGATTCCTCGGCCCAATCAGAGGCCACTATTGTAGGTCAGTTTTTAAGGTTAGCTGTCAACTTGCTATCACTATAAATACCCCTGAAATCAGGAGAAAAACACATTCAATGCAAACAGTGTAAAGTTACTCTGATAAATTCTCTCTCATTTTCTCTTTCTATCTCTACTTTCTCTTACAACTCCTGATAACTGACTTAAGCATCGGAGGGGGAACCACCACCCAAACCTCCAGGGTGGGTCCCTTTGTGCGAAGTTCGGGAGCGAAGCCAAGGCTCGGGATCAAGCTATAATTCAGGCATTGTTGCACAAGTCTCCATCTCGAAGAACACTCAAGATACTACTCTACTTGCTCGACAAGGAAGCTAAGCCTACGGCTTACTTGTTGGACAAGCTGACGAAACATTTGGCGCCGTTCGTGGGGAGACGTAACAATGACTGATTGTCAATCATCCAACATTGCAAGAAATCGAAGCCTTCAAGTTAATGTCGAAGATACGGTGGAGCATGAAAGACCACCTCGAGGAAGAGATAGGCCTCCATCCATCGTCAATGTTCCTGGACCAAGCCAAAGAACAGGTCATCCAGGTTAATCTAGATCGTCCAGTGGCTGCCGCCCATCCGGAGAATGTTTTGAATGATTTCCGGACAAGGATGGCGGAGGTCGTCCCGAGAATGCATTAAAAGCAATATGTTGTTTTTTCATCACAACCCAGAGCCACTGCTAACAATCCACCTCGTCCTAGAGGATGTTCTCAAGTAGATCGTCCGAGGTCCTAGTCGACTCGATCGTCGGGAACCCTCTAGAAGGACCGCGAGAGGAAAGCAGCCAGGAGGATACCGAACGAGAGAAGAAAGATGGACTGGAATCGGTGGTGAGGACCCGGGACCATGTCCATCCTAGTGGGCACTGGAATGGAAAGCCGACGCCGGGGAGTATCTAGAGGCAAAAAGGGCTGCGGCTTTGCAACGTTCGGCCTACGAGGATCTACCCCATACCCGAGAGACCCTCCTTTGAGGTTGTCGTCCGAGAGGAAGGCCGAAGCTTAAGCCACTCTCTTGTCCATCCACGACGAGGAGAAGACCGTGGCTCGGCCCCATGGTTTATAGGCGTCCAAAACCAGCCAACACTTCATCCAATCCTGTAATGAAAGAGTATCGCAAGGAGTTCATACCCATTGAGGGACAGTGGGAGCCCTCGGATCAACCGGCCTACCCCATTCTCGGCCGGGATCATGGAAGCGCCCCCTTCCCAAAGGTAAAACTCCCAACCATTGAGCCTTTTGATGGAACAACCGATCCCGATGATCACCGTGCCGCTTACAAACATCGGATGTACGTCCAAGGAGTGGACGATGCTACTTGGTGTAAGAATTTCCCAGCCTACCTTGAAGGGAGTAGCCCGAAGTGGTTCAATAATCTTCCCCCAATTCGATCAATAATTTTTATCGAACTCGGTTTCTTATTCACTAGTCATTTTGTTGCCAACAAGCAAGAACAAAAGACAAGCATGCACCTAGGCAAGGTCGTCCAAGGACCTAAGGAGGCCCTTAGGAGTTTTGTTAAGAGATTTAACCTAGAGGCACTTCGGATCCAAGATCTTAATCTTTGGGGTAGCCTTTGACGCCTTCATCGGGGGTCTAAGGCCGGGAAGTTTCAAGTTTGACCTTGTTAAGAAGAAAATCTCCACTCTTCTGCTGAAGCTTTGGAGAGGCGGAAGCGTTTATCCACGCTACCGAAGTGTGTCTTTGAAGCAAAACATCCCGAGTCCAAGAAGCCTGAAGAGGTTGCTCACCCAAAGAAGAGCAACCCCAAAAAGGCCGAGACCCGGGCTATAGCTGCGACCACCACTTCGTCCAGGAAGGAGCAAGAGAAAGTTGGCCGAGCCATCCTCATCCAATCCTATTGAGTTTAACAAAGACCAATATTCCATTCTCATGGAGATCAAGGATCAATATGAGTTGAAGGCCCCAACTGAGATGAAAACACCTTATAGAAATAGGGATAAGAGCAAATCTGTCACTTCCACAAGGATTGTGGTCAGTGAGACTAATGAATGTAAGCACCTGAAGAGAGCTTTGGAAGAGTTGGCCCGAAAAGGAAAGATGAATTCCTACATGCCGCAAGGGGGAAGGAAGTTCCCAAGGAAAGATGATTGGCATAACAAGAAGAAAGAGAGTGCAAGCACGAGACGAAGATGTTGTTCTCGTAATCTCGGGTGGTTTTCTCTTTGGGGACCAACTAATCGAGGGCACAAAAACTACCTTAGGGAGCTCCGGCCAAGTTTTGTTAGGCGATCGGACGAAGGCTGAGCCCTTCCCAAGGGTGGT
Source organism: Beta lomatogona (assembly GCA_947646795.1). Taxonomy (NCBI): domain Eukaryota; kingdom Viridiplantae; phylum Streptophyta; class Magnoliopsida; order Caryophyllales; family Amaranthaceae; genus Beta; species Beta lomatogona. The sequence goes on from CANSNZ010000490.1 coordinate 84,028, forward strand.
AGTTAGTGAGCAAGATCGGGGTAGGTGAGGACTCCCCATGATGACCCCTTGGTCGTAGAAATGAAAATAGCAAACTTGAGAGTGAGAAGAATCCTGATCGACACCGGGAGTTCGACGGACATCATTAGTGCTGATTGCTTGTCCAGGTTGAGGTTTGACGAACGGAACTTGGTCCCCGTCCACCATCCCATCATTGGGTTTGGGGGAGGAGTCATCCACCCCATGGGAACGGTCACGTTGCCCGTCCGAGTTGGTGAGAAGGAAGCCTCAAGAACTCTGTTTATCAAGTTTTTGGTGGTCCGAGATTTGACAGCTTACAATGTCATTCTTGGACGACCAACCCTGAATCATGTCAAAGCTGTGATAGTAACTCACCTGATGTTGATGAAGTATGAGTGTGATGACGGCAAGATTGGCTCCCTGTATGGAGACCAACAGGCGGCTAGGGAATGTTACCTAACTACTCTGAAACCATCATCATGGAAACTCGATAAGCAAGACCGGACGCAAGTTCTTTGGCGAAAGGAAAACGTCCGGAAAAGAGAAAGATCGAGATGAAGGTTGATAGCGAAAGGAAAACGTCCGGGACGCAAAAAAAGAACAGACGCTTTAGATGACCAGCGAGAGGAAAACGCCTGGATTAAAGCGACCATTGGGAGCCCTCGGACGCCTCTTGCTCCCTCAAGGAAGGCGTCGAACATCTCCCCAAAGAAGAAGAGGAAATATGAAATCATCAAGGAAGAACCCTCCTCGTCTGAAGAAGTAATGGCCATTATGGGACTATCAGTAGAACGTCCAGAGCCAGTAGAAGCCCCTGAAGAAGTATGTCTGGATGAGGCTCGTCCAGAAAGGACCCTCAAAGTTGGATCTTCGCTCAGTCCTGGTTTGAAGGGTCGTCTAGTCCACTTGTTGAAAGAGTTTCAAGATGTCTTTGCCTATTGCGTCGAAGAGATGCCGGGAATTGATCCGAAGTAGCCGTCCACCGTTTGAATGTCGACCCAAATCAAAACCTAGGTTCGTCGGAAGAAGAGACATTTGGGACCGGCTAGAAACCAGGCCGTTGACCAAGAAGTCCGAAGTTGTTGGAATCCAAGTTCATCAAAGCAACTTACTATCCAGATCGGATAGCAAATGTGGTTATGGTGCCGAAGCCCAATGGCGGTTGGAGAATGTGTGTGGACTACACGGACCTCAACAAGGCATGTCCTAAGGACAGTTTCCCTTTGCCTAAGTTGGATCGTCTAGTAGACTCCACGGCTGGTCATGCTTTCTTGAGCTTCATGGACGCCTATTCGGGTTTTCATCAAATCCCCATGTGGCCGGAGGATCGGGACAAAACGTCCTTCATAACGAAAAAGAGCTGTACGGCTGGGCCGAGGATGCCATTCGGCTGCGAAATGCTCGGCCACTTTTCAAAGATTGATCAATGATGTTTTTCAGCCACGAGTTAGGACGAAATATGGAGGCATATATTGATGATATGATAGTCAAGAGCCGACAAGAAGAAAGTCATGTGGATGATTTGAGAGAAACTTTTGAAACTCTCGGGAAATACAAGTCAAGTCGAATCCCAAAGAAATGTGTCTTTGGGGTTTTGTCGGGCAAGTTTTTAGGTTTCTTGGTGGATCGAGGGGAATAGAAGCCAACCCCGAAAAGATTCAAGCCGTCCTAGACATGAAGTCTCCTTCGAAGGTAAAAGAGGGTGCAGAGGGCCGACGGGATGTTTGGTCGCCCTTGGACGATTTTTGTCCAAGTCGGGCGACAAGTGCCATCACTTCTTTGCCACGATCAAGAAAAAAGCCAAGTTTGAATGGACAACGAGAGGCGAAGCGGCCCTCCAAGGCGGGTCAAAGATCATCTTCAACATTGCCTAGGTTGGTCGGTCCGCAGAGGGGGAAAAATTGTTTGTATACTTGGCTGTATCCACTCAAGCTGTGAGTCTTTGTCTGTTGGCCGAAAGAGAATCCGTCCGATTCCAATATACTTCGTGAGTCACGTGCTCAAGGACGCGGAAAACCGGTATACTAATGTTGAAAAGTTTGGATTGGCCCTCGTCATGGCCGAGAAAGCTAAGGCCCTACTTTTTGGCGCACAAGTATACTCGTCTATACCGATCGGCCTTTGAAGCAAGTTCTCGAGAAGATGGAAGGCTGTTGGGCGAATGTTAAAATGGGCGGTTGAGCTCAACATGTTTGATATATCATTCGAACCAAGGAAGGCCATTAAGGGGCAAGCCTTGGCCGATTTTATAGTTGAGCTTACTCGGCCAACCATAAAGCAAATATCCGATCCAGCTAAAGGAAGGAAGCATTGGACGCTCATGGTTGATGGATCGTCCACAATCAATGGGAGTGGAGCAGGGGATCATTTGTCAATCTCCTGAAGGGGACAAATTTGAATATGCATTAAGATTCCAATTCAAAGCGTCCAATAATGAAGCTGAATATGAAGCACTCTTGGCTGGAATCAAAATGTGCAAGGCGGCTGGAGTCTGTAGAAATTGAGGCAAAATCGGACTCTCTCCTAGTTGTCGGCCAAGTCAACGGAGATTTTGAATGCAAAGAAGCATCAATGAGCAAATATATGCGATCGATCAAGGATGAGATTGAGCCACTAAAACGATTTGTTCTCGACCGGATACCAAGGTCGAGAAAATCATCAAGCCGACGCTCTCTCAAAGTTGGCCGGCTCGGCGAGGGTGAGGTACCTAGAACAGTTTTTTTGGGAAGTCAAACCCAAAAAGAGCATCGACCAAGAGGAGGTTATGTTTCTCGGCCGAGGGAATGTCTCGGATGGAGCCGATCATTGAATACAAGAAGACGGGCGATTGCCTTCGGATCCTGTAGAGGCCAAGTATGTGAAGGCGGAGACAAGTGGTTTGAACTATGGGACGAGACACTTTACAAGAAGTCGTTCAACCGGCCTCTACTCAAGTGCGTCACCGAGAGAAGATGGTCCGGAAGTCCTGAAAGAACTCCATGAAGGAGCTTGTGCCTCTCACATTGGGGGAAGAGCCTTAGGCGAGAAGGCTTTAAGGACGGGGTACTACTGGCCTACCTTAAAGGAAGATGCTATAGGCTATGCAAAGAAATGTGACCAGTTGTCGAAGCATGGGAATGTGCATCGAAGCCGTCCAACTATTTGACCCCCATCTTGTTCCCTCTGCCTTTTGCCAAATGGGGCATGGATATCCTAGGACCTTTCCCCGTGGGCCGGGCAAAAGAAGTTTGTGATTGTAGCGAGTGGACTATTTCACTAAATGGATAGAAGCTGAAGCCATGCGAGGAATAACAACAAGCGACGTCAAGGGCTTCATCGGAAGAACATTATAACTCGATTTGGCATGCCTCGGTCAATCGTCTTTGATAATGGTCCACGGTTCGAAACGCCTAAGTGGAAAGACCGGCACGTCGAGAAAGAGAAATCAAAGCTCACTTTGCAGCGGTCGCCCACCCACAAGCTAATGGGCAAGTCGAGTCCTTCAACAAGATTCTATCAAATGGAATCAAGAAGAAGTTGGACAATGCCAAAGGGCAATGGGTTGAAGAACCGCAATTGGTATTATGGTCCATTAGAACAATCGCTAAGAATTCTACGAGGCGAGACGCCCTTCATGTTAGTCTATGGTACGAAGCCGTCTTGCCCATTGAGATCGAGGAGCCCACCCTCGCGAGTCATGTTATACACGAGAGGAAGCCAACCGGGCCGCATTGCGTACGGCCTTGGACCAAGTCCCGAAGTCGGGGGCAATGCCTTGCTAAGAATGCAATTATATAAACTGCGTATGGCTCGGGAGTTTAACAAAAGAGTTGTTAGACGACTGACCGCTAAAGGTGGGGGGATCTTGTTACGAGGAAAATGGAAGCGATTGGACGAGCTAAAGAGTTGGGAAAACTAACACCAAATTGGGAAGGACCTTATCGATCGTCCGGGAAATACACAGTGGGACTTTTCGTCCGCAAAGTCTAGATGGACGACCTATTCAGCGTACCTGGAATTCAGACAACTTAAAGAAGTACCACGTCTAGCTCAAGATCCTCGTCGATATAAGTAGGGTACTTTGTAGTTACTCCAAAGTGCCACGGCACATATTAGTAAGAAAAGAATTGTATACATGCATCTTGGCTTTCAGCCAAGCAAAATCCATATAATACAATTCCTACTATCTTATCTTTTTGTTTATTTTCACCAAGTTGCTTCACTTTGGGGCATTAAAATCAGTTACTCGTCTAAAAGTGACAATAACTTGGACAAAAAAATACAAACGAAAGCGTAACGTCGAATTGCTAGCATTTACGCCAAACATCACTCCCTCAAAGAGACCGGCCAATAATGCATATATGGCCGTCGAATTGACAAAACCTCTAGTAAGAAGTAACGTCAATAGTCTCGAGAGAAAGGCGGCCTGAAATAAGCCCTTAGTAAAGGATGCTTACTTTCAAAAATACGGACGACTAGGTAGTCCGGACCCTAGTAAGGGATCGCTACTTAATGACGAGTGTTGCTCCCTCAAGGAAGCCGGCTAAAACATTATGTGAACATGCATCTAACGCTCGCCCATCAACTTCAGCGAGGCTCGGCCAAGTTCGGCCGCTCTCCTTCTTAGACTTTAGCTCCCTTCGATATTTGATTGAGCTAAGCCCAAGAACGGGGGATTACGAAGTATATAGGACGAGCTATTGATCGAAGGTCGTCCAAAACCCGGATGGCCCCAGACGAAGGTGGCCCCAGGAAGGTGGTCGTCCAAGTATGGACGTTCTCCTTCATTGGGTAATCCTCGTCCAAAATTGGAGGCAAATTCCAGACGAAGATGGCCCCAAGAAGGTGATCGTCCAAGTGTAGACGTTCTCCTTCAATGGTACTTAGATGCCGTCCAGACGAACCTTTTTTGGTACTTGGATGCATATGCAATTATCAAACTCATATTGTAGACCGTCCAATTTTTCGGGGACGAGTCACATTTTTACTTAAGATTAAAATTTTGTAAATTTTCATGAAAAGCAGATCGTCCGATGATTTAGGACGAAGGTGCTATTATACTTCGTCAAAATTAGTGTTCAGAAAGATAAAAGGCAGGGAATTGACAAAAATATTCTTTCATATATGATTTGTGAAGAATTACAAAGTAGGAGCTGAAGAGTTACAAAGAAGCATGAAAATAAACCTAAGCTTAGGCTTCGTCTTCAGAACGGGTCTCTTGGTCGTCTTTAGGGGTCTCCACCTCAGCAGCAGCTTCGTCGTCTGACTCTTCAAACTCCGGAGGTTCCTCGGCGCATACCATAGCCCGATGAACGCTCTCTTGATACTCCAGACGACGAACGAAGCTGGGGACCTCAGTTTCCTCAGCCAGCATCCCAAAGGCTTTGACGGCCCAGTCCTTGGTCGTATTGACGACTTGTTTCAACCCTTCCTTGGCGTCGTCGAAGGACTTGGCCGCCTCCCTTTCCAGACGGGCAGTCCCTTGCCCTTAGGAGAATGTTCTCTCTTCTCGGCTCGGCGCGGCAATAAGAGCGACATCCCTTTCGCCTTTCAACTCATCAGAGAGAGCGTCTATGATCATCCTTAGACGATCCTGCTCGGCATATAGCTGGTTGATTTTAACAAGATGATTCTTGTTCTCAGACTCCAGGAGTGCCGATCTCTTCTCCAAAGCCTCCAGGGATTGACGATGGAGAGTGTTAGCCATCTCAATATCATGGATGGCTTTGTCGCCGGCTGTAGTTGCCAAATGGACGAGCTGTTTATTCTCTTTTCTAAGCTCCCGCGCCCAATCTTCAGTTAGCATGCTGCGAGCCAGAAGCTGGGGCATGGAAAACAAGGCAAGTTGTTAGACGATTTGCAAAGCAAAAATTTATACAAGTATAAAACAAGGCAGTCATAAAGCAATACCTCGGCAGCAAGCTGAGACATGTAGCCCACATGCCCGGCGGACGCTCCCCTTAATCCCTTGATGTAGGATTCAGGGAAGCATTTGAAGAGCTCCTGCTTCAGCCGCTCTTTCTCCAGCTTTGACATTTTGGCAAAGGCAGGAGAAGACTCCTCGTCCGAATCAGCAGTGGGAGGAGTTGGGGGAATAGCAGGGCCTTTGCCCTTATCTGAAAGAGGGGGAGAGTCAGTTATCTTGATAGGGAAGACGATGGCTTGTCTATTGGACGGACTCATGGACCGTCCACCGACCCGCATCGTCCTAACTATGTTGGGGTAATACGACTCACCAGACGAAATCGATGCCGTCCTAACAGCTAGGGGCATCTGTGGCACTAGCTTTGCCACTGAGCCGCTGAACCCGGGATAGCTCTCGGCAGCAGCATCAGCTCCCGGCGCAACCAAAGCCAGGGCAGACTCTGGGTTGACCTCGGCAGAGTCGGCCGGCAAAACACTGAGCGGCACAGCTGCGTGTGCATCCCTTACCTCCTCGGCCGATCCGGCAGTTGACGGCTCTCTTTTAAGAGTCTTCGCTTGTGGGGGAGGCATGCTTTTCTCCCCACTCTCGGCAGCAGGAGCCGACTTATCCGCTCTCTTCCTTGTAAAGCCCTTTGGCTTCTTCGCTGAAGGCTGGTCAGCGGCTGCAGTAGGCCTCTTCCCTGGACGAGGACGACTTCCCGTGTGGAAGCTTGTTTGTAGGAGCATTTTTTCGCAAAAAGTTAAGGCATCGGATCGATCGTCCACAAAAAGAAATAACTACCATTGTAAAAATACGAGACGAGAATGGTCCCAAGAAGGTGACCGTCCAAATATGGACGTTCTACTATGGCCGACCCTCGCCAAAATATTGGATGCAAGAATCCAGACGAGTACGGTCCCAAAGAGGTAACCGTCCAAGTCCGGGACGATTTCTTGCTTTAGTTGTTCTTCGTCCAAGATTTGGGGCAAAACTCTTGGACGAGCATGACCCCAAGAAGGTGAACGTCCAGGTCTGGATGCTCTCCTTTTTGGGTGACTCTCATCCAAGAATGGGACACCAACTCTTGGACGAACATGGCTCCAAGAAGGTGACCGGCCCAAGTCTCGGACGTTCTCCATCTTGAGATGACCCTCGTCCAAGAATTGGTACACCATTCTTGGACAAGCATTGTACTAAAGACGTGACCTCGTCCAAGAATTGAATACCAAATCCTGGACGAGCATGGTCCCAAAGAGGTGACCGTCCAAGTTTGGACGTTCTCCTTCTTGGGACGACCCTCGTCCAAGATTTGAAAAACAATTCTTGGACGAGCCTGGTCCCAAAGAGGTGACCGTCCAAGTCTGGACGTTCTCCTTCTTGGGACGACCCTCGTCCAAGATTTGAAAAACAATTCTTGGACGAGCCTGGTCCCAAAGAGGTGACCGTCCAAGTATGGACGTTCTCCTTCTTGGGACGACCCTCGTCCAAGATTTGAAAAACAATTCTTTGACGAGCCTGGTCCCAAAGAGGTGACCGTCCAAGTATGGACGTTCTCCTTCTTGGGACGACCCTCGTCCAAGATTTGAAAAACAATTCTTGGACGAGCATAGTCCCAAAGAGGTGACCGTCCAAGTTTGGACGTTCTCCTTCTTGGGATGACTCTCGTCCAAGAATTGGGAACCAGTTCTAAGACGAGCATGGTGATAAAGAGCTGGTCGTCCAAGGCTGGACGACCTCCTTCTTTGGTTGATTCTCGTCCAAGAATTGGACACCAATTCTTGGACGAGCGTGGGCCCAAGGAGATGACCGTCCAGGTTTGGACGTTCTCCTTCTTGGAGTGACCCACGTCCAAGAATTGGACAAAAAAAAAAAAAAAAAAAAAAAAAAAAAATATATATTATTATTACCACTGTTTCCGCCCTTTTCTCGGCGCTGCTCTTTGCATACTCCTTCCACAAATTATCTGTGAATTGGGACATGCTGATTTCTCCTGTCCAAGATGGGTCGAGGCGTTGTCTGGCCGAGTCTGTAAATACAAAAAAAAAATATATACGTCTGTCATATGAGTTATGGACGAAGGGTTTTACTTGGATGATTTTAAATATACCTCTATCCTCGGCCAAACGCAAGCCGGCAGCTACCAAGAAGTCGTCTTGGTAAAACATCTCCTTAAAGGGTATCCAGTTGGACGGTCCCTTAAAAGATCGTGGCCGGGCCGGGAGTACTCCTTCACTCTGAAGTACTCCACCACTTCCTCGTCAAATTCATCCTCCAGCTCCGGCCCAAGACCGCTTTCGTCCGGTATTGGTGACGGATCTATTATAAAATCTGTAGCTTTCTGTGACATGGTCGCTGGCCGCCCGTAAAAAGATGAAATCGGCTTTCCAATCGTGCATCTTTGACGATTTCCCCCAAGCGGTCATGAAGCCTGGACGGTTCTCGATGCTTAGCCGTGCGCCGTCCATAGCCCCAGTACCTTAGACGCGTAATGGATATGGGTGAAGGCTTGAAGGGAAAGGGCTAGGCCGCGTAACTCGCAGACGGCAATAAACGTCAGGATGTTGTGCCAAGCATTTGGCGCCAGCTGGTTATGGCCGATATGGTAGTACTGCAGCACTAGTTCTATGAAGTCATGGAGAGGAAACCTCAGTCCAGCGTCAAGGGCCAGTTTATAAACGGCTAAATGGCTCCTGGGGGCACTCAGGATTGTCGCGTCATTATTAGGAGTGACAAAGGAGAAGCCCGGCATGGGCATGAAAGACGACAAGAAATTAGGGTCTGGTCCTAGTTTCTCTAACCACTTACGGTTAACTAAAATGAAGCCTGGATCAGAGAGGGGACCTAAGCGTTTTCTAATCTCTGACGAGGTTGTAGAGGCTTCGTCTGATTCTTCGGCAGCCTCAGGATCGCTACCGTTATTACCTTCGCCGATCTCCTCCGTATCGGCATCCCGGCCAGAAGTACTGGTCTCAGTCCTTATTTCGGAAGTTTCTCCATCATGGTCAAAAGGAGGCCGGCCCAAAGATTGAGCACTTTGGACCTCTCTTGCCTCATCTGGCACTCGTCCAGTTGATTCCTCCATATCCGAGCTATTCGATGGAATTATTGCTTTTCGTCTTAAGCGGGCCGTTTGCTTGACGCGCGCCAGATTACCCTGCACAGGTAAAGACTGGGTCGTCTGACTTTCTCGGCCAAAACTATGAAAAAATATGTACTCGGCCAGAAGAGGCCCAACTCTAGAATGTGCCGAAGAGGAAGTATCGGTTCTAGGGTCAAGACAAGCTCTTGGTCGACTAGGATTATTTGACGAAGATGATTCCATTTTTATTGATTTTTTATGAAAAAATAAAGAATAAAGAAGAATAAAAGGATCAAGGAAACGATACCTGCTAAGAACGTCTGGGAAATTCGATGAGGAGCGCTGAAGCTGGACGATCTCTCTCTCTCTCTAGGAAATTGCGGAGTCTCTCTCTCTAGAAAAAATTTGTTCGATGTGGTAAATGGTTGAATGTTTTCACACCAAGGATATTTATAGAGGAATAAGAAACCTGCACAGCCGGTCGAGAATGACCGAAACAAGAGTCAAACGGTCTAATATGACCGGTATAGCACAAGGCCAGAGGTTCGTCATTTCCTCCATTTTGAATATGCGACCTTCTGTAAAACGGGCCCTAACTAGCAGATGGGCCAACAAAAACTACCTTGGGTAAAAGGGCATTAACCGTCAGATGGGCCTACAGTGAAAGCCCTTTTAGGGGCAAATGTTGTAGCATAATATCTACGGCTCCCTTTACGACACATGGGCTCATCAGAGTCGTACACGTGTCGCCCTATTTTTAAAATAAGAGTAAACTGAATCTCTGGGCTATACTCAGCTGAGTTAAAAGGATCAAGTTCTGGCCCATTAGTCAGAAGCCCAACAGTGCCAAGTGGCTGAAGGAGAGTGGATAATAGACATTCCCCCAGTCATTGTCTGCCACGTGGCGTGACCTGATTCCTCAGCCAATCAGAGGCCACTATTGTAGGTCAGTTTTTAAGGTTAGCTGTCAACTTGCTATCACTATAAATACCCCTGAAATCAGGAGAAAAACACATTCAATGCAAACAGTGTAAAGTTACTCTGATAAATTCTCTCTCATTTTCTCTTTCTATCTCTACTTTCTCTTACAACTCCTGATAACTGACTTAAGCATCGGAGGGGGAACCACCACCCAAACCTCCAGGGTGGGTCCCTTTGTGCAGGTTCGGGAGCGAAGCCAAGGCTCAGGATCAAGCTATAATTCAGGCATTGTTGCACAAGTCTCCATCTGAAGAACACTCAAGATACTACTCTACTTGCTCGACAAGGAAGCTAAGCCTACAGCTTACTTGTTGGACAAGCGGACGAAACAGGTGAGACCCTAGGTTTCTTATATTCTGGCTGGAGAGGTCATCCTGAGAAATTTGTGTTTGATCATGTTAAGATAATAATCTAGGATAAAAACATCATTTTGTATTTTTTCTGGTAGAATCACGTACATACATGTTTACAATATATATATATATATATATATCTCTATTATATAAGTGAAGGGGGGAGGAAGATGGTGTCCCCTTACAAAATATCGGATATACCCTTAATGAATTTAAATTGCCATATATAAGATAATCTTTTCTTTTTCCTACTTGCCATATATATATTGAACAAGCTAACAATGGAATGAACTTTGAAATTTCAAATAAATATTAAATTAAGGAGAATGATTTCCTCTTCTTACATATGTGTGAAAAACTCTGATAAAAATTAAATTGACACGCAATATAACTTGATTGACACAATCAGAAGAAAAAGTAAAAACATAAATTTCATATTAATAATTATACTTATAATATTTTAAAACCTAAATGTTGATTATTATTTGGTAATCTCTATTATATAAATCAAACTCTTCCACTTTATTAATATTCAACGATTTAACCAGTGAACCTGATATACAAATTCTTCCACTTTATTTGAGCATAAGCTTTTTTCTGTTTTATATTTCCTTCTCTCGATACTATATTTGAATAATGAACAAATAACTAAGAAAACAAACGTAACATTTATTTAAGAAAAACATATTAGAAATTTTTTAAAAAATTATAAATGTATGTTCGAATCAAAAAATTTGTAACACTGATGAATAAGTAAATGAGAAAAAAGAACGTTAATATGACACGCACGCATAGCGTGCAAAAAATGCTAGTATATATATACCAAAAACTCTTAAACCAACCTAACTCCTAAACATACCATAAAACCAAGATATACAAAGAATAGAAGATATGCAAAGAATAGGAAACATATCCTAAAAAGATAGATATTCCTCTTATACTCCTCCTCAAGTTGTAGCATGAAGATCGCGAATCCCCAACTTTTGTAAAAGAAAACTAAACTGTTACCGCCAAAGAGCCTTGGTAAGAATGGCAGCTAACTGATGACCAGTAGGAACATAAGCAGAAGCAGTAGATAAGTTGCCAGCCACTAACTCATCCCTAACAAAATGACAATCCGTCTCGATATGCTTGATAAGATCATGGAACACTGGATTTTTAGCAATATGGAGAGCAGACTGACTATCACAAAACAAACTCATAGGCTTGGAACGCAACACTCCTAGAGAAAAAAAAATGGACTTCAACCATTTTAACTCACAAGTAATAACCGCCATAGAACAGTATTCAGTTTTAGGACACGGTAGGTTGTTTCTTAGTCTTCCAAGAAAAAGGGAACAACCCAAAAACACCAAGTAACCAGACAAAGAACATTGAGTCATAGAGCAAGCAGCCCAATCGCTATCACAAAAAGCTGTCAAATTCATATCATTCTTAGAAAGAAGCAAAATTCCTTGACCTGGACTTCCTTTAATATAACGCAGAACTCGGAGCGCCGCATCCCAATGAGGATCCTGAGGAGCACTAAGAAACTGTGCAAGAGTATGAACTGCGTAACTAAGCTCTGTGCGAGTAACAGAGAGATAAAATAGGAGACTTTGCATCAGGTACCTTGATTGTGCCATCAATAAAGCCAAGCTTATTTTTTGCACGAAGATTATTGCGGAGGGACCGAGACCAAGCTTCATAATTGTCCCCCTTCAACAAAATAGGGCTAATAACAACCCCGATGCCTTCACTGGGATGCAAATAGTAGGCGGAAAAGGGCTCATAACGAGGAGCCGTAGACAAATCTAGTTTTTCAGTCATCACGAACACCACAAAAAAACAAACACACAGCAAAAGAAACAAACCGAACCACATAGGAAGCCACGTAGAAACTGCGAGGCAAGAACAACAGGATCCAAAATAAAAATTTTGGTAGGCTTTGATACCATGTTAAGATAATAATTTATTTGTATTTCTTCTTGTAGAATCACATAATACATGCATGTTTACAATATATATATACCAAAAACTCCTAAATCAACCCAACTCCTAAACATACCATAAAACCAAGATATACAAAGAATAGAAAACATATCCTAAAAGATAGATATTCCTCTCATAGATCAAGTGGTCAAATACTCTCATTAAAAAATGTTTCAAGACAAGCATTATTGGAGAGCCTATAACTATTGTTTGCGGTCTTACAAGCAACAAGTTTTTCTTCTCAAATGAGAACATACTTGTTACAGCTTGGTGGCCGGACTCTTTGAGCGAAGTCTTCCCTACAGGCCACTGAACTAACTTTAAGGAGGAAGCTAAGAATATGAGGAAATTCTTTCGCTGTCTCTCAAAGCCGAGGTGTTACAAAAGTATATTCGTATCATCGATAGCATCTTCCCTCATGAACGCACACACGCAATAAAAAAAAGAAAACCCCAATATCAAGCTGAAGATTGATTTCATATAATAGTATCTTCCGAAGAGCAGAAGTTATTGTTAGCTAATCTCAAAACTCAAATCTACGCATTAATCAAGATTCAAAAAGGATTATTTTTTCCAAGTATTTTGACCATTGATGGTATATTTGATGACTAAATCAATTTTTTTTCTTTAATAGTATTAGTCGTTTCGTTTTCACCAAAAATAAAAAAAAAATTAGTCCTCACTTATGGATAGATGCGATGAATATATGTGTTGACCTAGGTTCTCCAGCCAGCATATTGTCCAATTTGTGTCTAATATAGTGGTGTCAAATTGGGTCACTAGATGGGTTTGGGTTGACCCAACCTGGGTCGGAATGATTTGGGTCAGAATAATCTGGGGTGAGAGTAGGTCATGTGTCAGGTTTGGGTGGTCCAACTGGGTGAGGGTCGGAACAGGATGGGGTGGGGTTGGGTCGGGTGGTAGTTGGAATGGGTGAATTTAGGTTGGAATCGAATAAGGTGAAGTCGGCCCAAAATAGCTCTCGGATGGACTTGGGTCGGAACAAATTGGCTCTCTCGGAAGGACTTGGGTCGGCTCAAGTCAGTGTCGGATGAACTTTGTTCGGAATAACAAATCGGCTCTCCGAAGGACTTGGGTCGACTCAAGCCAGCGCCGGATGAACTTGGGTCGGCTCAAGCCGGCATCAGATGGAGTTGGATCGGCTTAGAATGACTTTCGGAATAGCTTGGGTCAGCTCAAGCCGGCATCGGATGTTCCGCTTAAGTTGGCTTTTGGAATAAATTGGGTCGGCTCAAACCGGCATCGGATGTAGTTGGGTTGGCTCAAGCCATCTTTCAAGTGGACTTGGCGACTTGGGTCGACTCAAGCCATCTTTCAAGTGGACTTGGCGACTTGGGTCGGCTCAAGCCATCTTTCAAGTGGACTTGGCCACTTGGCCGGGTCGACTCATGGCGGTTCTCGGGAGCAATATAATTGAATTGGGTTTGAACTCGGGTAAGCCTGGGTTGCTTCTGTACCGGACATTGCCGCATTGCCGGTTCTCCAGTTCGGCATTATCATTTAGGTAAGTATCTTTAATAGCATTTGAAGTGTATACCGGGGTTTAGTTCGTATATTGTCGCAAACGATTTATATAAATTACTAGAAATATCTATCAAGAATTGTCGATAAAAATCATAAAATACAATATAATTATTTTTCATATATATTAAGTTACGAAGTTGGAAGTTATAACAATTAAGATGTGATTGAGTCATTGTTATAATACATTGATACTTATATTACTAATTTAAAAAGTTATTAAACTAAGACTTATATTATTGGCTTTTTTTTTGGGGGAGGGGACGAAGGACCCTACTGGACCAACACCTCTTGCAGGTCAGCTATCCCAGCTACACAGGTCAACACTTGAGAGTAGGGGGGTTAAGGGAATCCCTACTCCCAAGCACAAGTAGGTAGCGGGGCTCGAACTTGTGACCTCAAAGTCACAAGGTGAGTTCCCCACCACCTCCACCAAGCAAGCTTGGTTATATTATTAGCTATTGGCTTATTGCATACTAGCATTTTTTGCACGCGATGCGTGCTTGGTTTTTTTTGAGACAAAAACTCGTTTTTTTTTTTTTGCATATGAGTCAAAATTTGATTTGTTAATATGAATGCATTAATACTTGTAGAGAATTGGAATCATTTATGGTGGCTCAGTTATTATATAATTGTTTTCAACATTTTTGTTAACTTTTTTAATGCTATATTTGAGTTTGTTTTTTTTTTTTTTTACTTTTTTTTGGGCAAATTAGTTAATTTATTCATGAGGGTAGTAAAATAATGTCCTAGGAGCTCCTCCCTCGTTATATAATAGAGATATAATTGTGTTCAATATTTTTTTTTTTACTTTTTTATGCTATATCTGAGTTTGAATTCTTTTTTTTTTTTGGCAAAGTAGTTAATTTATTCATGAGGGTAGTAAAATAATTTCCTGGGGAGACACCATAGCTCCCCCCTTCCCTTATATAATAGAGATATAATAGAGATTAGCCTAATGTTCACGCTATGCGTGCGGCAATATTTTAGTAATAATATTGATATTCAAGCGTTAAAAAATTGGTTAAATGACAGTTTAAGGGTGCAGACATTTTTTTATTTAATAAAAAAATAATTGATGTACTAACAATTACTATTTAAATACATAGTAATTGACAAATCAATATGCAATAAAAAAATTGTTTCATAACTCTTAGTATTGCAAGTTTTATTAATTCTCATAAAAAACCACGCACACTTGTCAATCCAAACAACTTAAAATAATTTTTTTAATGTATTTTTAATAACAGTTTTAAGTTTGTATTTTTAATAACAGTTTTATCTAGTAGGGAAAAGCATTAAGTTTGTATTTTTAATAGTAACAGTTTTATCTAATGCATTATCCTAAATACTCCCACCGTCCCAGAATACTCTTGACACTTTTCAAGGCACGTAGTTTTAGATGATAAGTTGTTGCTTGGTTATTAATTATTATTTTATTGAAAAGTAGATGTGATAGGAGTTAGTAGTTAGTAAAAGTAGTATTATTTTATTTTAAGGATAGAGAATGTGGGTCATGGTTAGACTTGATAGGTAGTAGGAGTGGTATTATTTTATTTGGAGGAGAGAGAGTGTGGGCCAATGGTTAAAAGGTAGAAGGATTAAAATAATAATGGGCCATATCTAAAAATAGAAGTGTAAAGAGTATTTTGGGACAGATAAAAAGGAAAGTGTAAAGAGTATTTTGGGACGGAGGGAGTAGTTTTTTAATATGTCTTTGTTAATTTAGGGTAAATTTCATTTTTTTTTTGTCAAACGTAATTTATGATTTGTATTGATTATGTTATAAATTTTATTTGATTAGGACTTGAAAGGCAGTGTATTTGTTCCTTATTTTGTTTCATATGTATTTGAATATGACATGTTCACACTTGTATAAGATTGATTGTTTTTTTAAATTTGCAAAAATTTCCTTATTATGGTATATGCTTTATTTGAATTTGCAAAATATATTTAATTGCTAAGGTAATGTGAGTGATATTTTAGACTTTTCCAAGGGGGGCACCATAGCTCCCCCCTTGGCTTATATAATAGATATTTGCATTAATATTGTGGTCATTGGATTTCCAATTATGCATATTCAAGTTTATTCATCATACACCAGGTGTATCATGTGCATGGTACACCCAAGACTCATTTTTGTTCATTTGTTCATGTGTTCATTTAGAA
Source organism: Beta lomatogona (assembly GCA_947646795.1). Lineage (NCBI taxonomy): Eukaryota > Viridiplantae > Streptophyta > Magnoliopsida > Caryophyllales > Amaranthaceae > Beta > Beta lomatogona. The sequence continues at coordinate 100,007 of CANSNZ010000490.1, forward strand.
CTCTCCTATTCTAGTACAGTAGAAAAATAGCCTAGGGTATGATGTACCATACTCACGGTACACCCTGGTGTATGATAATTTTTTTGGGTGCATGTTCTATCTGTAGTCACTTTGCGTTACTTCATCCACTGTGTGTCCACTTCCATAATTAAACACTGCCATCCAAGTTGTCCCCATATTAATTTAACAGCCACATTTATTGATTTACTGGCCCAAGCAGGCTCTGTCCTTATGAGCTAGGGGGTAAGAAAGGGATCCCAACCCATAAAGAAACTTCCAGATACCGAAAAGTGGAGATTTATACCCAAAAGCAAATATTCACACAAACACCCCATATTTGGGGTTGATGAGAGTCGTGTAGGATTCTATAAGTACTCTAAGCGGAATTTCATGAATCAAATTCATAAGCACTTAAAACAGGATCTCATGCATATACATTCAAGGATCACATAATAGTTAGGAATTTACCTTTGAAGCGTGAATTCCACAAAGCTTGAATAACCCGGATAAAGAACCTCAATTGTGATTCCTCTACTTGGTCCACCAACCCGGATCAACACTCCACCAATGCTAGTTGGAAGGAAGAAATTCTTCTTCTACTTTAATGGAATTTTTGTGACTTTAGGAAAGAATATGAGAGAGAAGAATAATAAGAGATATCTTATCAATTTCCTTATTGCCTAACCAAATATATAAATACATTTAGGTTAGAAGGAGAATCACTTCTCCTCTCCCTTCCTCTTGGCCAGCCACCCTAGGGCCCCTTACGGGCTCTAGGTTTCTTTTGTTGATCCATGTATTTTGTGTGACCTAACAGGATCCATTATATTGAGCTTTGGGTTTATAATTTCCTAACCCAAAGTTCTATAGCATTCTCTAGCAAGATGTATAGACGACCCAATAGAACGAATTTATTATCTCTATAATACGATCCATAATATAATTAGTAATTGCATTTAAGTCGAGGACATAAATCCTCCTTCAATCTCCCACTTGTCCGAGACGAGTGTGCAATGTTTGAATTCCTCAAGTCTCTTAATGTCTTAATTTGATAGTATGATCATATTTATATATCATCCATACTAGTTTTCAAATTAATCCTTGAAATCCGAGTTCGAATTGACAAACAAATGATCATCGGATGATCCATTATATTTGAGCACGGCCATGCATTTTTCAATTTTCGCTCTTCAAAGGGCCAAGACATCTATCCTATCTCATATAGGAGGACCTTTTCAATCTTATGGTAATCAATACTCCCACTCAATTTTTAGCACAACCTGAATGCTGCCTTTATAGTCCCCTTTTACGGCATGACGTTTGACAGTATCAAAGTTATACCAATCATTGGGCTAAGTAATGTTCCACTCATGTCTAAGGAATCTACTAATATAATTTCGAAGTTATAAAACTTCTAAGTAGGTCTAGTTCGACTATGTATCAACTATACATATACATATGATTGATTAAACATCTCTATGTTTTCGTAGCTCATGAAACGGCGCTATCAATAATCTTATATGCTAATCCCTTTAACAAGTCATTTATGTCCAGTTTAATGACTTAGATTAGGAACTTTAATATTCTATGAATTCTGTTCACTTATGGTGTTTCAATTATCAAATCACATATTTGACAAAACCATAGAATTCAAGATATATTTTGGACATTTTATTTAATACCAAACCAATAATTATATAAGATAAAATTTATTCTCATAAACATAAATAGCAAAACCATGTCTTTACATTGTAACAAGTTTTTATAAACCTAGTACAATCTAAAGCCACTCTAACATTTGCTTCAAGCCTATAGCCCTAGCGTGACACTCATGCTTGGGTTGAGGTAGTGATTTAGTGAGCGGATCAGCCACATTCTCATCCGTGTGAACTTTGCAGATCCTGACATCCTTCCTGTCAATAATCTCCCTAATGAGGTGATATTTCCTCATTACATGTTTGGATTTGTTATGTGATCTCGGTTCTTTTGCTTGCGCAATAGCACCATTGTTATCACAGAACAACTCAATCCCTTCCGAGCACTAGGTATGATATCCAGCTACGTCGGGAATTTCTTGATCCAAATCGCTTCTTTAGCCGCTTCAACCTTGCTAAATATTCTCGATTCTCGTCGTAGAGTCTGCTACAGTGCTTTGTTTTGAGCTCTTCCAGCTTACTGCTCCTCCATTTAGACGAAAGACATACCCTGACTGAGAGCGGTAATCATCTTTGTCGGTTTGGAAGCTTGCATCCGTGTAACCTTCAACAACTAACTCACTTTGTCCCCCATAGACTAAGAACATGCCTTTAGTTCTTCTCAAGTACTTGAGGATGTTCTTAGCTACAGTCCAGTGTGCTTCTCCTGGATTTGCTTGGAGCCTGCTACACATGCTCAAGGCATATGCAACATCTGGTCGAGTACTTATCATGGCATACATGATAAATCCTATAGCCGAAGCATAAGGAATGCTACTCATTCGCTTTAACTCATCAGGCTCAGTCGGGCACTGACTCTTGCTAAGCGATATGCCATGTGACATGGGAATGAAACCTCTCTTCGAGTTTTCCATGTTGAACCTTGTAAGAACCTTATCAATATAAGTTTCTTGACTTAGTCCAATCATCCTTCGAGACCTATCTCTATGGATTTTGATTCCCAGTATGTACTCAGCTTCTCCAGGTCCTTCATAGAGAAACAACTTTTTAACCATTCCTTGACTGACTCAAGCATTGGTATGTCATTTCCCATGAGTAGTATGTCATCTACATACAATACCAAGAAGACTAAGCTGCTCCCACTAAAGTTCTTGTAGACACAAGATTCTTCTTCGCTTTTGATGAAATCAAATTTCTTGATTGCTTCATCAAATCGAAGATTCCAGCTCCGAGATGCCTGCTTCAATCCATAAATGGATCTCTGAAGCTTGCAAACCCTTTTACGATTTTCTGGATCCTCAAAACCCTCAGGTTGTGTCATGTACACATCCTCATTCAAGAACCCATTCAAAAATGCAGTTACGACATTCATCTGCCAAATTTCATAATCATAAAAAGCAGCAATCGTTAAAAGTATCCGAATTGACTTAAGCATTGCTACTGGAGAAAAGGTCTCATCATAGTCTATACCATGAATTTGTCTGAATCCTTTTGTAACCAGTCTTGCTTTATATACATAGACATTCCCATCTTTGTCTGTTTTCAACTTGAACACCCACTTGCATCCAATGGGGTTAACCCCAATAGGCAAGTCGACCAGGGTCCAAACTTTATTCTCAGACATGGAGTCTAACTCGGATTTCATAGCCTCAAGCCATTTCTCAGAGTCTGGGCTCGTCAAAGCTTGTTTGTAGGTAGTAGGCTCTGAATTTTCTAAAATCATAATTTCAGAGTTTCAGTTAACAGAAAATCAACCAACCTCTTGTTTGGAATCCTTTCTCTACTAGATCTACGCGGGGCCTGAGCATCAAGAGAAGTGTTCTCTTCAGCTTCTTGAAGATATTCACTTGATTCAAGTGGGACGGTAGGAGGTTCATGCGTTGAATACATCATCTCCTGAACTAGACTTTCGTCTTGTTGGGCCATCTTTGACATGGTGTGCACCACGTCTAATTGTTGCTCATCTCGAATTTCTTCGAGAACTATTTTACTCCCACTTGTCTTTCTAGAAACAAATTCCTTTTCAAGAAAGACACCATCACGAGCTACAAACACTTTGTTCTCTTGACGGTTATAGAAGTAATAACCCCTTGTCTCTTTTGGGTATCCCACAAAGAGACATTTATCTGACTTGGGTGCAAGCTTGTCTGATAGTAACCACTTTACATAGACCTCACATCCCCAGATCTTAAGAAAAGACAAGTTTGGAGGTTTTCCATCCATAACTCATATGGAGTCTTTTCTACAGCCTTTGACGGGATCCTATTTAGTGTGTGTGCAGCGGTTTCGAGAGCGTATCCCCAAAAAGAAATCGGAAGATCAAAGAAGACTCATCATTGATCGAACCATATCTAGTAAGGTTCGGTTCCTCCTTTCAGATACACCATTCAACTGTGGTGTTCCTGGTGGAGTTAATTGTGAAAGAATTCCACAACCCTTTAGATGATCATCAAATTCTTGGCTCAAATATTCACCACCACAGTCGGATCGTAGTGCTTTTATTGTCTTACCAAGTTGATTATGTACTTCATTTTGGAACTCTTTGAATCTATCAAAAGATTCTGACTTATGTTTCATTAAGTATATATATCCATATCTACTCAAATCATCAGTGAAGGTAATGAAGTAGTTAAACCCTCCCCTTGCCTTTGTGCTCATAGGACCACACACATCTGTATGTATGAGTCCTAAAAGATCGCTGGCCCTTTCACCTTTTCCAGTAAATGGTGATTTTGTCATCTTCCCCATTAAGCATGACTCACATACATCAAATGATTCGAAATCAAATGATGGAATTATACCATCCTTTTGTAACTTGTGAATACGCTTTTGGTTTATATGACCCATTCGACAATGCCAAATGTAGGTTAGGTTGGAATCATTTGATTTTTGTTTCTTGCTATCTATGTTATAGATTTGTAACGACCTATCAAGCACATATAAGCCATTTATCAATTTAGCATTGGCATAGAACATTTTATTGTAAGAAATGGAACAACACTTGTTCTTTATTTCAAAACAAAACCCTTTAGAATCCAAAACTGAAACAGAAATTATGTTCTTAGTTATGGAAGGAACGAAATAACAATTATTTAGTTCTAAAATAAGCCCAGATGGCAAGTGTAGACTATAGCTTCCTATGGCAAGTGCAGCAACTCGTGCTCCATTTCCAACGCGTAGCTCTACCTCGCCTTTTGCTAGCTTCTTACTTCTTTTTGGTCCCTGCATGCACATCATTAACTATGTGAGAACCACAGCCGGTATCAAATACCCATAAAGAAGTAGAAGTCAAATTGATTTCTATAACATATATACCTGAAGTGGAAGCCCCAGACTTCTTTTCTTCCAAGTATACCGGGCGGTTCCTCTTCCAGGTGTCCTATCTTGTGACGGTGGAAGCACTTGCTTTCCGCAGGCGACCTTTGGCTTGGTGGTTGGCTTAGGTTTTTCAGCAACAGTGGCAACTTGCTTGCCTTTGTCCTTCTTTCCTGCCCATTTCTTCTTGAAACCCTTTCCCTTTTGAACCATCAAAACCTCTTTCTTTGGTTCAACCTTAGGGATGTTCCTTTCAGCGTTGACCAACAAGCCATGCAACTCTTGCAAAGTCTTTTCAGACTCATTCATATTGTAGGTCATTCTGAACTGATTGAAACTGTCAATAATGAGTGGAGAATAATGTCAGTAGCCAACTCAACCCTATAAGGGAATCCAAGTCGTTCCATGTTTTCGAAAAGACCCATCATTGCGAAAACATGGGGGCCAACAGCTTGACCCGGCTTCATGTGACATTCAAGTATCTCCCTATTAGTCTCATACCGCTCAACTCGGGCTTGTGTTTGGAACATAGCCCGCAGCTCTTGCATGATGGTATAAGCATCCTTGGTTTCGAACCTCCTTTGGAGGTCCGGCTCCATGGCCGCTATTATCAAGCAAGTGATTGGTACGGACCTATCATTGGCCCCGCTTAGCACGACGTTTGTCTGCTTCAGTCGACTCATCAGTAATCACAGGAAGCGGGGTTTCTAAGACATCCTCTCGACCCTCAGACCTCAAAACAAGTCTTAAGGTCCTTTCCCAATTAAGGAAATTTTCACCATTCAGTCTGTCCTTTTCCAGAAAAGGACGAATGTTGAAACCGGAGTTGTTGCTGTTGTTGTTGTTATCAGACATAATATCTACAGACAGAAAAATAAAGCAAAATTCAATTTTTATGTTTATAAAGTAACCTAAAACATGCAAAGGTTTCTAAGTTGATCACCTATTCAATTTTAATGTCCCATTTGAATAAGTGTTTTACAAGATCCTATCAACATGCAACACTAAGCAGACGGAGGCCTTATCTTTAACGTTACATTATCAAGGTAAGTAAACTCTTTTACTAATTATAACAAATTATGACTCTTGTTTAGATGGATAAACATCGCATGTTTAACTATCTCTTGCTTCAAAATTCAAAACGCTTTTGATAATTTTGTTAAGGACAACCAAACTAAGTTGTAAAATTCGCAATTTTACCTTATATTCCCAAAATTAATGATAACACCCTACGGAGGCATGACCTATTACTATTAATTAAGGGTTTGATAAGTACTTTATGTTTGGAAAAGCAACCTTAATATTTAGGGACCTAAGTTTATTATGTTGTTATGAATTAGTGAACTCTAGCGCATCAACAACCAACATACAATAAACTTATAAGCATTTTAAAGAATAATAAAATGCGAAAATAAAATGATCTAGTATGGCCCCTAATCCTAAGAACTAAGCATCATGGGCTCCTCCTTGGACTCTTCATGGATCTCCATCCATGTTAGCCATGGGCCTTCTCTTGATGGGCTCGTCTTTGGATTACATAAGTATCAAAATAATTTAAATAATAACTAAATTAAATAAATTACAAAAATACTTAACGATACGCAGATCGTATTTAAAATTACAAGAATACATCACGATACGCAGATCGTATTTTCTAACTTAATTTGGGCCATACTAGTCATACATAGCAATTATATCAAAATATATAAAAGCCACATCATAATATCACATATTATACTTGCCATCTATCAAAATATCAAATATTCTTAATTATAGCAAGTTGATAAAACATTTAAGTAATTCCTAACCACCTAAAGATTCTATCCTATAATACTTTCCTACTAATTTTAATTAGATTAAGGAATAAAATTATGGAATTATTTAACTGAAAATCTGCTCAATATCCTGAAAATATGTTTTAATAATTTTCCAAAATTTTTCTTTTTATTAAAATACTGCTGGGCAGCAGCAAAACATGGCTAGCAAGCCACGCTGCTGCTGCCGCAGCCATGGCAGCCCACCAAGGACCACCTGGAGCAGCCACCGTGGCCCCACCAGCAGGTTGCAGCGCCACCCAGCCGTGGCTGCTTCTCCTCCCTCCTTTATATATTTTTTTTTGTGGGAATTAAATTAAATCATAACTTCTTGTAAATTAATATAGTGATCAAAATAAATTAAACATAAACTCCTTTATGCCTAATTCTGCAAATTAATTTAAATCTCCATTTTAATTAATTTTAGGGCTATTCATATCAATTAACCTTAAATTCATATAAAACTCCTTTTACATGAATTAATTTATCATACATAAACAATTTAAATATGAAAATTCAGATTAATTATATGAGTTGAATATTCGAAATTAACATAAAATCTCTATTTTAATTTAATTTTAGCATTATTCATATGTATTAATCTCTAATTCACACAAAACACTTTTCACATGAATTAATTTTCATACATAAACAATTAAACTATGAAAAACAGATTAATAATATAAATCTAACTCTCGAAATTTTCGAAAAATTTGAGATCTAAAATTGAATTTTAATTTCAAAAATTAGGATTTTATTTTCATAAAATTCGTCCAAGAACAAAAAATAATATTTCGAGAAAAAAATATTAGGTCGAATTTTAGAAATTAAAATCGTTTATTAGGCTGATTAAATCAAATTTAATTAATCCAATTAAATAAAACATCCACAATTCAAAACCTCCCCTTAATCAATTAAAATTAGTGAAGAACACATCAAAATAAATCTAATTATTATGACCACAAATCTATATGCAAGAGGCTAAAACTGATACCACTGTAGGATTCTATAAGTACTCTAAGCGGAATTTCATGAATCAAATTCATAAGCACTTAAAACAGGATGTAACACCCTGTAATTTTCACCCTTTATTTTTGGTGTTAGTTTATTTTAAAATGATATTCTTTTCGTAAAAAATAAATAATTTATTATTTTCTCTAGATCAATGATTTTTATTCTTTATAATTTGGGAGCCGAGTTATTATTTTATTATATGGTGTGTTAGTGTGTGCATTATATTTATATTTATAATATAATTTATTAGAATTATTTTTATTATTAAGTATGTTCAAAGTTTAGGCGCGATTTAGGAATTAACCGTTTTATCGCGTATCGGGCTTTCGGAGCATGGATCGTTGTTGAATTGGGCCAAAAGTTTTGTGTGGGTGTTGGGCTTGGGGGAGCAGGCCAAGTGAAGGATTAAGGGGAGCCTTCTCCTTTTCTTTTCTCTTTTGTGTTTTCTCATGACTCTTTGTTGCTTTGTAACCCCCTAATCATTCTCCTTCATTAAAACCCTTTATTTCAACCATTAAACATCCATAAAATTCTTATTTTTATTCAAAGAAGTTCAGCAGCATCATTCTCATTTAACCCCCCACCGTTTCAAGAAAAGAAAGAGAGAAAAGGAAGAGCAAAAGAATAGAAAGTTCAACCCGGTTTTTCCTGTCGCACCTTCACGGACACAACGTTTATCACAATTTGTTCTACATTCTGACCGGAGCGATTTAGAATCTGAGCTTTTGATCATCGGGAATCATGGTCGTAACAGAAGCAAAGATCTAAACAAGAGTTTTCAACGTTCAAGAAGAAATGCCTAGTGTCTTGTTGCTACAATTCTCGTTCGTTATGCCTTGGGGTTAGAAGAGGATTTGGATTGCATGTTTAACTCGTGATTGTCTCTTTAGACTCAGCTCTCCTCCCGACGATCCAGGTAACTAGTTGTTATCTTAGAACCATAGTGATTAGGGTATTATTCGGTATTAGATTACTACGTTAGGAATTGTTTAAAATACTTTTTGAATGAGATTTTTGACGAAATTTGACATGAACATACGTGACACATGCTATGAGAATAATGTGTAGAGAAAAATAATTTTTGCATGATTTTTAATATTTATTTGATTTAATTAGTATTTTGTGTGTTTTAGGCTAGATTTCATAATAATTATTGAACGACTGTTAAAATTGATGAAATCATTTTTATTAGATCATGTTACATGCGTATAATGTATTCCATGCCGTAGAACAATTTTTTCCTACTGTTTACTGTTTTAATTAATTGATATATCTGTTTTTGTAATTTCTGTTCTATCAGTATTTAATTCATGAAAATTATTTGTAGAGGCAGAAAAATTAATTTACTTGAATAATATGTATTTCCTTCAGTTTTTACATGTTATGTAAATTTTTGGTAATTTTTGGGCGTCTGTTTATATTTTTAATTATTATAATGGCTTATTTGAGGAATATGTATATTAACGATTAAAAATACTTTTGGAGTCCGAAAATTATAAATAAGATGTGTATCATGTCAGTAGAGCCATTAGGGTCGTATGATAATTTTTGTGTGATTTTACTGCTCGAAATTATCAGTTTAATAATTATTATGGTGTTTTTGTTGTGAAATTGAGGATACACTTTTAAATTATTTGAGGACTTGTAAATCAGAAATAATTCATAATTTATGATATTCTGGGTTGCTGATTTTCGGTAGTATGCAGTACGTATCATTGGGTAACCATATGTTTATGTTTGATTTATGAAAGAAAATGATTAATTGTTACTACTCTTTTAATGAATATGATTTAGAGTTAATTGGTGGTGTATTTTTGATTGAATTGTGGTTGCTGTAAAAACTATTTCACTATCATTGTTGATGCTTAGTGATGTTTAAAGTATTGTGGTTGGAGATATTTGTTGTAAATTTGTGAGTTACTACTTTGAAGATTTTTTTGAAAAATTACTTTTGATGAATTATGGGTATAAGGCCGGGTGGCATCCCTTTTGACGAATATTTTTGAGATGAATGATACTTTGATGATATTTATGATTTTATTTTGAGATAAGAACATCCGGTGGGATAGATGTAGTCCCCGGTGAAGAGCATGCCAACCACCTGGTTTGCGAACTAAGGGTAAGCCTGGGTTAATTGTTGTCGTCCGAGAGGTCAGGGAGTTCTGCGTGTTCTACCCTGCATCGGGAGTTTGGCCATTCTTAGACACAGGCAGTGGGGAACGTAAGCCCATAGACTGACCTGGAGATTGCGATCTGACAAACCTTAGGAAGTGATTTGCGAATAACTAGCGTTCGGTTTCTGTCTCAGACACTTGTTTTACCTATACTTTTATTTTTCTAAAAGTACTATTGAGATGATTTATTTATTTTTATCCAACTCACTTGCTATTTATTATTCATTTGCGTTATCTGTGAGTTATATGGAAGTGGATGCATATTGTAGTTAACTTGACTTAATTATTTCCTTTCTTATTAATCTATGTCTGAATCGTACTTTGATTGCTTTTGTTCTGGGAGAACTGCTAGTTACTCCCCACTGATTGTGGATATTTGTTGTATATTTTGCAGGTTTTGTTGATGGGGATTTTCTTTGATTTTGGGCTCGGGTTGAGATGCGAGAAATAATCTATTAGGGGTTTTAGTTCTAGACTTCTCTTTAGTGAGATAGTTTTCTCATTTTGATTTTAATCGAAGTAATTAATTTACTTATAGTATTTACTTATGTTTGTTTTTATCACTTAGTTATTTAAACAATATTCTTGTAGTAGTGACATTCCCAGAAGACGATGTTTCCGCCATCGTCCTATTAAATATATTATTATTTCTTTCTTTTCGGTCTTTGAAAATTCTGGGGTGTTACACAGGATCTCATGCATATACATTCAAGGATCACATAATAGTTAGGAATTTACCTTTGAAGCGTGAATTCCACAAAGCTTGAATAACCCGGATAAAGAACCTCAATTGTGATTCTTCTACTTGGTCCACCAACCCGGATCAACACTCCACCAATGCTAGTTGGAAGGAAGAAATTCTTCTTCTACTTTAATGGAGTTTTTGTGACTTTAGGAAAGAATATGAGAGAGAAGAATAATGAGAGATATCTTATCAATTTCCTTATTGCCTAACCAAATATATAAATACATTTAGGTTAGAAGGAGAATCACTTCTCCTCTCCCTTCCTCTTGGCCGGCCACCCTAGGGCCCCTTACGGGCTCTAGGTTTCTTTTGTTGATCCAAGTATTTTGTGTGACCTAATAGGATCCATTATATTGAGCTTTGGGTTTATAATTTCCTAACCCAAAGTTCTATAGCATTCTCTAGCAAGACGTATAGACGACCCAATAGAACGAATTTATTATCTCTATAATACGATCCATAATATAATTAGTAATTGCATTTAAGTCGAGGACATAAATCCTTCAAGTCGAACTTCCAACCTTGGTTGGGAGGTGGGAGCTCCAACCATTGGGCTCCCACATGATTCTCTTCTATGTTTGCTCCTTTGGTAGTAGTTTTAATACATATGAAAATATTGACATAAATATATAACGCAACTTTTACCAATTTTCTTAACATTTCAACTTGGATTTATTTAAGAATACTCTTAAAATTCCGGAGTTTCTCATTATATTCCAAAATTTTGCTCTCTTAGATAACTAACTTGTATACTATTTTGGTTAGTCTATAAATGATCAATCCGTCTTGCGTGGACCCGGTTCACATTAAAAATAGTGTGGACCAGGCCTAGACACGTGCCCCACTACAAACTAGTCACTCCCGCGTTCCAAAATCCGTGCGATTTTCTCTCTCTTTAATAAGATTCTCTCGCCCTAAAATTTTAACAAAAACAGTGTTCAGAACAAACATATACTATATCATTTTAAAATACACTATATCATGTCAAAATACACTATCATGTCAAACACAATAACGATCGATTATGATAATTTTGTGTAATATACAAATAAACTACACTATAACATTTCACAATACACTATATCATGTCAAAACACACTATATCATGCAACTCTATCATGTCAAAAAACACAGCAAAACACTATCATGTCAAAATAGACTATATCATTTCAAAATACACTATAGCATGTCAATATACACTATAACATGCAACACTATCATGCCAAAAAACTCAACAACACTATCATTTTAAAATACACTATATCATTTTAAAATACACTATATTATTTCAAAATACACTATATTATTTCAAATATGCGCTATCAGGAGAGTGAAGTTATCAGAGGAGAGAGAAGTTATCAGGAAAGAGAAAAGAGCGGAAGACTGAACGCGGCAAAAACGGAAAGTTGTAATCATTAAAACTTACGTGAGATGGATAAGGTGCACACTAAGTTTGTGTGCACCGGGTTCATATTAGTTTTTTTAATAAATGATTGTCTTGTTATCTTAAACGAAAATCTTATTTAAATATATATCTCTCACAACACTCTCACTTTATATTCATATGATGTGGGACCATTCGCTTTCTTCTTCTTAATAATCAATCTTGTATTCTTAATTTTAATTCTTAATATATACTTCCTTTGTTCTTTTATTATTGCAACATTCCTTATTTGGAAGTTTTATATTAATTGCAATATCATATTACTAAATTCGACTTTGTTTTCTCTCTATGTCTCTCCTTATCAAATAGGTCCCTTTTTTCATCTCTCTCTATCTCTTTCATCACCTTAAAAAATCTCCAACCCCTACATGTTGCAATTATGAGCTAGGACAGAAGGATTACTTTAGCCTATACTACTTTATTTTGCATTCGTACTACTTAGAGGTTATCATGGGCCGGGCTTTGGCCAAAAAAAGAGGCCCGTTTTGGGCCAAAGCCTCGGGCCGAAATTTCCCGCCAAAACCCGCTAAATCGGACCAGGCCATGCGGGCTTTTCGGGGCCTTTTTCGGGTCGGGCCAAAAATTAGTCTGAAGTTTCATATTCAAGTCGCCCGTGGCCCGGAATTTTGCGCAAACAATCGGGCCGAGCCCGACCAACTTCCCTTCGCATAAAATTTCATTGTTCATAAGATATGCTAGTTTGGTTCTTGTATATGAATATATCCGAAATTTTGGATATGAGAAAATTCACTTCTTGTGTGAGGAGGAATTTGAGTAAACTCACCTAGGTGGTGACCGACAAGAAATGTGTTAAGGCAGATCAAGCGGGGCATAATCAACCCCGAGTGTCCAACCACTTATGTCACCCACAGCGTATGTAGTGGCTGAGCTTCGCACTGCCAAGCAAATCACCACTAACCCAAACTGTGCCAAATGTCTAGCCAACATAATGCCCAAGTTGATTAATTAAGCTTCCTAATTAGAGAAGAGAAAGATGAGAGTCATTATAGTTGGAAAGCTAGTGCTTTCTTACCGTGCTTAATTATGTATATATAGTGGTGGACTGATGTAAACTATTACTTAATTTGATAATCGTCACGCCGGTGTCTTGGCCGGTGAACCTGTGCTAGTGCTATGGCACAAGGCCTCTATACAATCACTACTTTTTAAAGTAAAGTTTGCAAGGTCAGTCGTCGTTTGAAGCTTAGAGAGACTTTTTCTCTTATGAATTCCAAATTTCAATAGAGCAGTTACTCTTCCTCGTTTTCCTTCTCATTATATTTATCAATTATCATACTCACTAATTAAAGGAAGACTCTCAAGGATAGGGGTGGCAATGAGACGAGATAACTCGCGAGCTACTTGAGATCGACTCGGTCAAAACTCGATTCGAGTGAGCTCGAATCAAACTCGAGCTCGACTCGAGATGTTGAAGAGTCGAGTTGAGCAACTCGATAATCGACTCGAAAAGTCATGAGAAGCTTGAATACCCAATTATCAATATCAAAATACTTAAATTCAACATTTTCTACCTTATTGTTGTTGTTAACATGAGACTTGCTAGCTACTCGAAATCTACTCGTTCAAAACTCGACTAGGTCAAAGCTCGGACAAAACTCGACTCGAGTGAGCTCGACTCAACTCAATCTCTCGAAATGCTCACGAGTCGAGTCGAGCTAGCTAAATTCGAACTCGACTCGCATCATTGCCACCCCTACTCAAGGAGCATTGAGCAAGAATAAAAACTTTGTGTGTACATGCTCACACTTTCTTGTGAAATTTGGCCTCTCGTAGCATCCTCTGTTTGTACATTAAATCAGATGATTTTTGTGTTGGAAGTCCTTATGATTTGGAACTTATTTATTTGTTTACGGAAATTATATATGGTATCCTTAGACTATAGGCTTTTCCGTATAGTACAACTTGAGGCTTTTGAATTTCACTTGGTACTTCTCGATTATCGAAATCTCTATTTGGTACCATCTCAAATAATTATACTTTCTCCCTCCATCTTAACCACATGCCAGCAACCATCTTAGATTCTTAGCCAAAACTATCATCTATTCATCACCAAACAAACCTATTAGGTCATTCTTTAAAATTAATTTACCTTCCATTATTACTTCCCTAAATTTTACGCCAATGAACTTCCTAATTGTATCAGACCAAAAGAAAGTTCCCCATCTTATGGCAATATAATATTGTTTATATTCCTAAATATTTATATATTTATTTTTTGGTCAAATATATATCGAACATTTTTGTGAGTTGGTACCTGAACTTTTTTAGAGGATAATATCTTAAAATTACTTTTTTATGAAAAACACACAATCACTTATTGACGCTAACAATTTCGTATATCTATAGATGCGATCTAACATAACATAAATAAAATTATGTTATCAATTTATAAGAAATTTTTGTAACTTCTACTATTTTATCCCGTAATAAATGTATGATATATTGTTTAATAAATAATTCATCTCGACCTTTAGGCTTCGTTTTGTTTTGAAAAACAAAATGTTATCTTTTTTTAGAGGAACAAAACATTTATCTTATTAGGCTCCATTTGTAAATAAAATATCATCTTATGAGGCTGCATTCAAATTAGTGAGAATCTTGTGTAAATACCAATGAGAAGTATTTTGGGCTTAATGTGCTACCTATTAAAGGACCAAAAAAACCTCTCTAACAAGTCACACCCCGCCTCTCTTTCTCTGTTTGAAAATAGTAGTCAAAGAGGGTTTGAAAACTCGTAGACGTAAAACACAATACATAAATAGTAGTAGTCAAAAAGGGTTGGAAAACTCGTAGACCGTAGTATAACACAATAACAAATAGTAGTAAAAAAGGCTCGAAAGTGGCGGTTGTATTGGAGCATAAGAAGGACTTGACGATGAGGGACGTTACACAATTCTTCAATGTTGATGAAGCTCGAAATTATTTTTTTCTTCACGGGTTTGTGCCTTGATCATCGGACTATAATTCAAAATTTCATTAATCAATATGGCTTCTTGGGTACTAATAAACTTGGCACCGTTTTTACTTTTACATTTTCGGTCTCTAGACGTGTATAGGAACAGCAACTGCGTTCCGAGATTTTAGAGACCTAAGGGCGAACTACGAAAATTGGGGCCCTAATTAGGAGTGTTAATCTTCCAATCGGAAAAGAAAATTGACATGTTTTTGGTCCAAGTTTTTTAAAGTTTTGATTTTTCGGTCTAGATTGGTTGGACGTATTTTATTTTGTTTTTTATATAAAACTTAATTTTACTATTTTTTATAGATAATATATCAAAAAATTATTATATTATTATTAGTAGAAGTTTTAACAAGCCCGCAGATGTTGTAGCCAAGGCATGTAGATCCATAGATATGGAATATGTTGTAACTAGGATTTTTCCCTCGCCCTAGTTATCGTATGCAACATTTAGTATCGGATTGTAATATTTTAAACGTGTGACTTTAATATAATGCATTTCGTTTACCAACAAAAAAACCTAAAAATACGATAATTTTTTAAAGTTAAAAAAATAAAAAAATAGATCCAAATCATGATCAGACCAATTTTTTCTAGTCATGTCTACGTTTCAAAAATTTTGAATTTCGATCCTCAGTTCGGTCCCAAAATCCAAATATTTTAGAAGCCGAATAAACTTGTGCCAAGTTTAGGGAAAAAATAGGTTAATTAGCGAGCAAACTAAGATATTGAGAACTTAGAAAGATGTGTAAGATCTATTATGACATTATCCATATATTATGTTTTGATCATTGTTTGTGATTTATATGTTACGAATATATAATCATGTTGTAATCCAACTAGATTCGTCTCCACAAATAATTTTGAAATGTCAACTTTTTTAGTTTATACAAATACATAAATTAAAGATATTAAGCCTTAAAATTTTTATTAGTAACCGTAAATCATACTAAAAATTTATCACCTTTTATAGAGGGCTCAAAGATGATGATCTTTGGTCCGTCGAAACGTCAAAGTTGTGGAGCTTGATATGGAGTCTCACTGTTCCACCGAAAGTCCAAGTATATGTGTGGAGACTATGCTTTGAGGGGCCTTACCTACACTGTGGGTCCGCATAAACGTATTGTGAGTATTTTCCCGATGTGTGTATGTTGTGGAGTGTGTATGTTATGGAGTTTCGAAGAATCCGCACTTCATGCGGTCCGGAGCCGCATATTAGTGGAAGTTTGTGGGATATGGCGGGTATAGGAAATATCATGGAGTGTCAAAATGTGGGTAATGTTCGTGATTGGGTTCAATGGTGGCTTACGAATTTGAGGGAGGAGAAGTGTAGAGCTGCTATGTTGGCTTGGATGTGTTGGAATAAGAGGAATGCAGTGTTTCATGGCAGCAATCCTCGTCACCCAGCTGAATTTATTGCTGCTGCAGATTCGTTGCTAACCCATTTATCCAAGCAAGAGAAGGTAGGGAGGGAGTTCGTGGCTATAAGCATGTGGGATTGGGGAGTAAAAATGGAGGTCAATGCCACCTAGTGGGTGTCGTCTGGTGCCCTCCGGAGATAGGGAGTTTGAAGATTAATGTTGATTGTGCGATTTTCAAAGATGTAGGCGTGGGATTGGGGGTAATAATCAGGGACTATGAAGGAAATGTTGTCAAATCTGTTTGTCAACAAATTAAGCAATAGTGGGAGGTGCCTATCTCAGAGGCTAAAGCAAAAATTATTGGATTAAATATGGCGATTATTCAATGTGATGCTGAAAGTGTAGTAGTGGAGTGTGATAATCTTCAGGTGGTTAATTCGATAAATGGGAAGAAGAGTGATGGTTCATGTCTAGGTATGATTGTTCGTGAGATTCAAGCTATTTCTAGGTGGTTTGATGTAGTTATTTTTAATCATGTTTTTAGGGAGGCTAATGTAGTAGCTCATGCTACGGCTCTTATTACTCCTCTTGAGTTTAGTACAAGAGTGTGGGTAAGTGGTCGTCCAAGTATGGTAGATGATGTAGTGGCTTCGGATTTTTTCCTCATGAATAATAATTCCTAGTTTCCGGAGTTTTCCCCGCAAAAAAAAAAATTGTCAAAGTGTAGCTCTTTTCGTTCGACACGAGAAATTTTATTTAAAATAAAAGCTCCTCCCCCATCCCTTCGAATCCCGCAGCCCCCCTCCCCCATCCCTTCGAATCCCGAGCACTTATCGAATTACAGTAGCAGCTTCGGCGTTTGCGCTTCTTGTCTTCGCGAACGACTATATTTCTTAGTCGAAGCTCAATCTCAACTCAAATCCAATTATCCCGATTATCCTAACCCTAATTGTAATAACAATAACAATAATACCAATTCTCTCTCCTCAAATCGTCAACAATAACAAGCGCACCTCGCGACTTTTCGATCGAAATCGAGGCGGGGATCGAGATTCGAAGGGAGTGGGGTGGTGTAGGGGTGGGGCTGCGGAATTCGAAGGGGTAGGGGGGGCTGCGGATTCGAAGGGGTGGGGGGAGGAGAGGGGATGTGGGCTGGGGTGGTGGGGAGGGGGGAGGGGAGGTGCGGCTGCGGGGGAGGGGAAGGGGGCTACGGGGGAGATCGGGGCTGCGGGGGGGGGAGTGGGGACCGGGTGGGGTTAGGGTTGCGCGGCAGGTTGGGATGGGGTTGGGGGTCGTGGGATTGGGATTGGGGTTGGGTTAGGGACAGAAAGAGTTAGGGTTTACTTAGGGTTTTTTTAGGGTTAATGGCTAATGGAGTTAACCGCTGTTAGTCATTAAGGGCATTCTGATGTATTTTTTAAAAAGTTAGGGGGTATATGGTGAATTTGGAAAAAAGTTGGGGTATCTGGTGAATAAAAACATTTGTCAGGGGTATTTGGTGAAAAAACCGTAATATAAAAAAGATGATTTTGTTATCGATCGTGGTAAGGATGCTGAAAGAGTACACGATGATGTTAAGTCGAGTGTTGGAAAACCCTTTTAATGAAGCGTTGTTGCCACATCAAGGAGTTGAGAGAGAAAAGAGAGTTGAAAATGAATAAGGCGACGAGAGAGTTGAAAAGAGAAATGGTGAATTAAAGGAGATAAGGCAACGAGAGAGTTGAAAAGAGAGAAGGGAAAGATGAAAGAGAGAGAGAGAGAGAGAGAGAGAGAGAAAATAATGAATTAAGATGTGGTGACGAGAGAATGGAGATGTGAGAGAATTCGGCAAGTCAGTTGACTTTAGTGTTGAGAATTCGAAATAACATAATTTGATTTATAATTTCATATTCCCTATGTAATAGACTATCTTAAATTGATCTGGAATTCGGGTCAATTTCAGATTTCAAATTGTTAATTATTCAAACATATGAATTGTCCCAAGTCTATATTTTCAAATGAAATCATAGCAGACACGCCCTTTTGTTAATATTAAAAGTTAGTGCATTGATTTAGGTTAAAATATAAGGAAAAAGAATAGGGCTCGGGGATTTTTTCAAACACGTAATGTTGATCAACAATTAGTTATGAGAATATTTTATAGAGTGGAGTGATTAGAGAAAAGGCAGAGAGAGAGAAAATGATGAATTAAGAATGACATGGTTGTACAAATAATGACATGAATCTCATGTCGTTTTGTCAATTACTCCCTCTGTTTTTTTTATCATTCTCACTTTCCTGCTCGTGCCTCCCAATGCACCTCTTTGAACTTAAATATCTTTCATTATATATTAGTAAAAATTATAACGATTGAATATTAATAATGTACTAATTGAGACGAATCAAACAAGACCCCACATATGACTATATTTTTTCTTATGAATTGAAAAAAAATTAAGAAGATTCTCTCTAAGTATGAATAGTGCCAAGATTCTAAGTGAGAAAGATAAAAAAAAATAGAGGGAGTACTTCATTCCTTCGTTCTTTTATTATTGCAACATTTTCCTTATATGGCAGTTTCATATTGATTGCAGCATTACTAAATTCGACTATGTTTTCTCTCTATCTCTTTCCTTAGATCACATGAATCTCTTTTTTCAATTCCCTCTATCTCTCTCATCTCCTTAAAAATTGTGCCAACCCCTTCATGTTACAATTATTAAAGAATGGAATAAGAATTTCATGTCATTTGCGGTGGCTTATAGGTGGTATAATAGTTACACCCCAAGAATTTATGTTCTCCTTTTGCTTTAAAATTCATACGACACTTTTTAGGAGCAATAAAATAAAAAATTGCATGGGTGCAACTAGTTGGATTTATGTTCACAATTTCGTTACATCTTAAAAATTGAATTATACTTCCTCCTTTTGTTTAGTTACCCTAGCAAAATTGTACTTTGTAAAAAGCTCAAGGTAGATGAGATAAAACTTCATTGATTATCAAGCCTAAAAAGAAGGGTTTTTCTATGTTATACCCATGTGTTTCTTTAGTTTTTACGTTATACTCCAAACTTTTTAAAGTTTCACATGGTACCCTCAAATTTACCTTCTAAATGCACAATACCCCTACCGCTAATTATATCTCATTAATTTGGTTTGCTTTTAATAATCTAGTGGAATTATTCTAATTTGTAAATATTCCTTCCTAGGGTTAAACTGTGTATAAGTTAAATTTGTTCCACTAAATTATAAAAAATAAATGAAAATTACGAGGTATAAATATGGGACATAATGCATTAATAAATGTAAGTTTAAGGGAACTGTATATAATTTTAAAAAGGTTGGGGTACAATGTAGAAAGTGAAAAAACATAAAGCCATATCACTTGGGGGGTTTCGTCAATCAAAATTAGCCAGCTAGGTCTTTATGACTAGGGAGAAATGATGATAGGAAGTTTCAGGCTCAAATATTATTAGGGTTTAATGTTACAATCTTAGTGAAGCTTGATTAATTTTGAATGGAAGAGCTCTAATTCTTTTCATTGTCCAAACCAGAAACCGTCTCGATTCACCAACAATTCATACTTCCTCCATTCTTTTTTAATTGCAATATTTCCCTTATTTGGAAGTTTCACATTCATTACTATATATTTTTTTTATTTGGTATAATATCTTCTCTATATCTCTTTGTTATCACATGGGATCCACTTTTTATCTATCTCTAGCTCTCCTCTTTAGCTGACTTTCTTAAATAATGTGTCAAAGGATGATGTTGCAATATTAATGGAACGGAAGAAGTATTGACCATTCTCATCCATTGCAATATTGTTGTCAGAATTTGTCTAATCACACATGAAACGAGTTTCAAAAACCTTTAAGCAAAATGTACGGTCCTAATGTTTGAGAAGAGATCCAGGGAAAACACACTTTTGTCAAAGGTAAGATGAAGATCCCTTACAAGTGGAGGAAAATTTGGGAATCCCACGTTGAAAATGATAGGAGTTGAACCCTTGTCACAAGGTTGGAAGGAGGACTTCAACCAACTAAGCCAACCTTGATTCTTAAGAGAAACACACTAGTATAAAGTAAATCTCATAAAATGTGCTCCCAGTGCTACTACTATTACGAAGTGACGTGAATATATACTTTGTCATTCCTTCGTTTTTTTATTGCAACATATAAGTCACACTGGACAATGCAAAACTTTGGTTGTTTATATCTTTAGTTAATTTTTATTAAAAATTACAACAAGTTGATAGCTACAATAATTTGGTCGTAAGAAGAGGCTTGAAGAAAAGGGTGGGATGGATAATTGTGGTTGTTTGGTTTGGTTAATAAATAATGTCCCTTGTGCGAAGATCATTTGTAATTGCCTAATTGATTGTTTGTGACTCTTTTGACTCAAAATTAATTTTGCACACATATTTTGCCCTAAGTGTCATGTTGTGGAGCTACCTTTGTTTTTTATAAATGAACATGATATGCACTTAATTGATTGGTTTTGGTATATTTGGAAAGACAAACAATTGGAGATGCACATGTCACTTTACTGGTTTTCTTGTTTGTAGAGTTGTGTGTTGTCAATTGGAGCCGAGTGCTGTTGGTGCAAAATCAGTTGGTTGACTTTGCACACAAGTTGATGCACACCCAGTAGTTTGATACTGAATGTCTTGGGAGACTTAGCCCTTGGGGGTTACCGGTTTTAATTAGATAAAACCTTGCTAACGTACTTTGTTGCAATTTAATTAAGGATTAAACTACAACGCCTAATAAATTCAGGCGAAATGCAATAAATAGAGCAAGCAATAATTAATCTATTAATTAAAGCACAACAATCCCATACATGCCACAAACTTTAAGAAAGATTTTACAGCAACAACACATAGGGGGATAAGCCAGGCTGGCAACTAAAGGGAAGACACGAAGGTTGTTACCTCCATGGTTCCTTGCTTCAATCGGAGTATTATAGAACTCGTCGCGGAACATGTTCTACGTCTAAGGAACTAAACTATAACCCCAGGAAGGGGGGTTGGCTAGGCTAAGGCTAGGCTACTCTAAGAAAAGAGTAAATGCAAGTTGTTGTGTGTTTGTCTTGTTGTTTGCTTGATAATCATTCTTCTATTTATAGAGAAACGTGGTGTGTAACTTCCGTGCTTGCTTGAAGGGAAAACATTTGAATCGTATTTGGTTCAAATGTCAACCGTCTTCCGGCGCTGAATAACTGTAGCCTTGCACATTCTTCCTTATATGAATCTGCCTCATGATTGGTCTTTAGTCGTATGTCCTTTTGCCATTCTTGACTTTTATCTCCTGATGATCTTGATGGTATTCTCCTATTGACTTTGACTTATGTTGACTACGTCTAATGGGCATTATATTCCTGTTGGGCCTTCATATTAAGATGAAATTAAGCCTTTAGAGGTCTAATACAATGTACCATAATAAATGCTACTAGACATCTAAAAATGGTGGTAACAAATTGCCCCCCTGATTTGTGGAGTGAAGTACTCAGCACCCACAAATTATGAGTAGCGGAGAACTTTCAATGGTTATAGTCAATATCATCCAATAGTATTCAAGCTATTTAGAATTTTTGAATTCTAAATCCTAGGCCTAAATTAGTCCCTTGGAGAGCGAGGCTTGAAGGTGTCAGAGTCCAATGAGGACTCATCATCATCTCCGGCAGCACCCTCACCGGAACCATCTCCAGAAGAGTAAGAGCGGTCTTCACCGCTGGAGGTCTCCTCAGGGAAACGATCAACCCTCCTCCTTTGAGCAGGGGGCTCACCATCTTCGTGTTCGTCATCATCATCACCATTAGATTCGTCTGATGGTGGAGGAGTATCCTCCTCTTCTTCTTCTTCCTTTTCCTCTTCTTCTTCCTCTCTCTCCTCTAGTATTTCTAGAGGAGGGAAGAAGGGCTGGTCAACCTCTTGAGGGTTGACCTCATGAGTCCCTGTGATACAGGACGCAGCAGATGGTTGAGGGGTGTTCATTTTGGGAGATGGAAGCTTTTGGAGAAGGAGGTTAAGGAGATAGGTTTTTTGGAGGCTGTGTTTCAAGAGATGAGTAGTATGAAGATTTTATTACACTTACCCCTTTTTATAAACAGATTTACCATCTCTTGAAAAACGGAAAGTTACGCCCTTTGGAAATGGGCTCTTGAGTAACTGACCCCTAGAAATGGGCTTTCAAGTCACACGCCCTTTGGAAATGGGCTTTTAGATGACTTCAGGGCCTTATGTTTTAATTTGTTAAAACTAGGCTTTAACATGACCCAATTAAACATGACCCAAAATAAAACGTATCACGCATTCTGCATGTGTTTTCTTCTTTTATTGTTTCATTTTGGTTGTTTTCTCCATTTATACCCTTTTCAATGATTTTAGGAAAATTGGAGATCTTTCCGACAAATTTAATTCACTTCTTTAAGAATTCACAACCATCACCAAATTCCAATTCATAATGTCTAATGAAAGTGTTCGTGAAGATGAAATTCGTGAAGCGCTTGCTAAGAAACGTGATGCCATGCAATCTGAGGTAGCTCATTAATTATGCAACGCCATTAGAGTGAACCTTGGGACTTATAAGTCTCAAGTGTTCTGGTATGTGAATAAAAGCTCTGACTCTAATACTCCTTCAGAGGAGAGGATTGCCACTATTGGTCCTTGTTTTCCTTTCAAGATTCAAAGACCAGAGCGCCAAATTATCTTAGAGCAACAATGCTACCCATTCTTTGCCCATATCATTTTAGAAGATAATAAGCCCATTACGCTTCCATTTGCCCCAAAATCCCTTCAACATTTGCATTGGCCTTTGACCAACAAACCTTTTAAAGGTTGGATTTCAGGAGTAGATGCAAGAGCATGGTTTTTGCGAATGAAACCTTTTCATGACAAATGGTCCAAGAACAAAATATTGCCCTTCTTAAGACTAGCTTCTTATGAAACCATCCCCTTTGATGGGGATATGTCTACTGCCTTGTTGGCATGTTGGGACCCTGCCATCAATTGCTTCTTGTTCCGATGGGGACCACTGACTGTGACATTAGCTGATATTGCCTTCATTACCGGGACTTCTCCAATAGGTAAATATGTTATTGAACTTCCTATCTTTCACCATGTTAAAGAACACAATCAGCTATACAGTCAATGGTTAAAAATCTTTCGCTAGGTTGCTAGTCCTTCTACTAGTGCTAGCAAGTGTGGCTTTCAGAAATTTGTTGATTTCTTCATCAATAAGGATACTAGTGAGGAAGTTACTTCTCAAGAGGAAGTACTTTTTCTTACTTTTGCTTCTCCAAATTAATGGTGTCTAGAGCTGGAGGAGTAATAACATTATGGCTATCCTTAGCTGTTAACATCTCCTCTACTTCTGAAGAAGTATCTTGGCTCCTATTCTATTGGGACAACTTTATATATGCCTTTTTAGGAGTAGAGAATCCTTCAAAGGTTTTGGAATTTATACCTCGGAGTCTCCCATATTCTCTACTGACAAGGGATTTGGGCCCCTATGGCTCTTGACTTGTTGGGGCCATATGTATCTACCTTGTCTGATGGTTCTCAATCCCTCTTCTGCTTTTAAAGCACCTAAGGGTTCAGAGGAGGAAGATCTTTCTTTTGATCCCCTTTTGTTCCTCTCTAGTTTTGATGATTGTAGTTGTTATGGTGAAGTCAGCTTCAATCTTGTATCTCCAGACGAGTTTGGCATCCAAGTTTGATTCTTTCACACTTCTTGGTTTCTAAGTCCAATCCTGGTATCTGGAACATTTTCCCAGGTAAGATGGTTGTTTCTGCTGAAAATGAAACTTGGCGCCATCAAGCAGTGCCTGCTTGGCTACAATCCCTGAACATCCACTCTAGCTCCTTAGGGAGTGGAAACTTTTGGAGCATTGTTCTTAGGTCTAGGGATTTAATAGCTGCTGAGCTTGAATGCTTTGGCTTTGAGGCTTATAATCCACAGTTGGTAGCAAGACAATTTGGATTGGTCCAACTGCTAGCTATTCCTTACTTTCTGACTCGCAATGATCCTTGGACTTCAAGGGGTCGTTTTGAAGAAGGTAGAGCTCTCCAGAGTAAAACTCTCGGCCTTACTTTGATGTCCATCTCTCCTTGGAAATGGATCACTAAAGCCGTTCGAGGCTTCCATCTGTGGTGGGATCATATATTCCCAAACAACTCAACATGTTCTGATGCTTTGGCGAACTTTGAGGATCAACTCTTCTTAGGCTGTAAGTAATTTCCATCCTTAGTTATTTTATAACTTTTAGTGGGAATGAATATCACTAAATCTTCTTTATGTTTTCCTTTTGACTTTTTGGCAAAAGCTAGCAAGAAGAAGCTAAGAGTGCCTGATGGTATGACAGTGGATTCTAGATTTGACCAGCTCTATTGGAATTCCATAGACAAAAGGGTTCCACCTCATACCCCTTCGGAGGATGAAGATGATGCTGCTTATGATCGAGGGGCTTCCTATGGAGAGGTCCAGGTTGTGGAGGACATCCAAACCATGGGGCTACTGGAGCAGATTGACCCTTTCAAAAGAGCTGCAAGGAAAAGAGATTACAATTGTCTCTCTGCTTCCAAGGACACTCAACCCAAGGGGTTAGTGGAGCAACCTGAGCCTCCTAAAAAGGCTACAAAGAAGAGAGATTATGGCTGTCTCTCTGCCTCCAAACCTTTAAGGCATTCCAGCAGGAAACGTCCTAAGGTGGAGGTTTCTTCGAGAGATACCACAAGTATATCATCTCCTTTGATGAAGATGATGACAAGACCATATCTCAAATTTTCAAAAGGAAACTCCCGGGAGTGAAAGCAAGTATGAATTTCACCTCTACTCTTTTTTATGAGAAGTTTCACTTTTTGGAATACTCATTAATTTATTCCAGGTTCCTCTCGGTGCCGATGACATTGAGCCTAAGACTGCCCGGTGATCCTTCTTCTAAGAAGTTATCACCTCTTGGCTCTGTCAGCCATCCTTCAGGAGATGTTCCCAAGATAGCTGATCCAGAGTTAAATTTAAAGGTTGCACCTGTTGATGAATATGTCATCAATCATCCCACTCCAAGTGGTGCTGCCCCTCAATTGGAAATTTTGGCTACCCCCTCTTTGGAAGGATGTGCTGCCCCCCTAGTTGGAAGAGACTGAGCATTTTCAGGTGGAATCTCCTAATGAGGACTTGTTTCATCAGTTTGATGAAGATCCCTTGGAATCAAGTCCTTTAGATATTGAAGTTCCAAGCTCTCATGCCGATACCACTATTGTTATAGCAATTCCATCTATTGCTAGGAATGAAGTTCCAAAAGATGTTATTCCTTTAGAGATCACACCTTTAAGGAGCAATGCGAACTTGTGATCACCCTCTGTTTGCAAAGGTTCTTCATCAACTTCAGCATCTACTTCAGGGACTGGTCTGTCTTTCTTTCCTTATGAATTCATTTTAGACTTCCTCTATATGAGTCCATGTCCTCATGATACCAGACTTCACTCTCTTGCTAACTTGGCTTCTCTTCTTTATGATGTAGAGGGAAGCAATCAAGCAGCAAGTGTGATGAAAGAGTCTGATAGAGGAAAATAGGTTAATTGGCAGACAGTTATCATTGTGAGGGATCAACCTACCTCTATTATCAGTGATCATTCCAGTGATGGATCATCTGAGCACATAAAACAAGAAGACAAAGTCTGGGATCTCTACTTGACCTTAACAAACAACCCTATGATCGGGCTTCTGCTCGGGCTCTTAACCAGATTTTTGGAATCCCCGATTTCTCAAGGTTTTGAGTACTGGATACCGTGTCTTGATTATGTTAAAGAGACTCTCCTTCTTCAGCAATGTAATGCTGAATCAAGAGTCCAATCTCCAAAGTTTGAAGCTTAGAAACATCAGGAAGAGGTAACTTCTTTGGAAGCTCAAGCTAAATCCTTCAGAAACTTCAGTAAACAGATCCAAGATTCTTTGAGCTCTTTTGATCGGATTCTGAAACTTCTTTTTGAGGAAAGGCGGTCTTTGCGGAATCGCCCGTCGAGATTAATAAGGAGGAGATTAATATCGTAAATGAGAAGTCTTCACTCCAAAATTCCATTGAGAATGAGAAGAAGCTACACCAAGGGCGAACAAATCTTGCTCATTTGAGGCAAGAGATGTTCAAAGATATGGCTGTACAGCAAAGCTTGATTCTCCAAAAGGAGAAACTTTGTAATTCTTGGTCAGCTATTAAACACCTTAGTTTAGCTGTTAGACAATGTTAGAATGTCTAAGACGTAACAATGTTATTAATGTCGTAATTTTAATGATCCCTTGTTGTTTGAAATAATTCCGCATGTTTTTGTTGAAACACAGGATCATGTTGCTCCCATATAAATGGATGATATTTCTTTAGAAATTAGTCATTCAGGGCTCTTTCTTTTATGTTGCCATCTATATCCTTTAATATGTATGCATTTCCAGACATTTTTTTTATGAATGATAAAGGGACCTTGCCACTTAGGTGACCATTTCCCTAATTGTGGATCTTTGTAAGCTGCTTCTGGCAGAAACATTTTTCAAACCTTATCATTCTCTTGGAATTCTTTAGGCACTACTTTTTTATTGTAGGCCCTAGCAACCTTTTCTTTTTGGATTCTCATTTTGGCTAGAGCTTCTTCCTTAGCTTCTAGAGCATCCATAATTTCAATATTCATCGCCTGTGAATAGTCATCTCCTGATAATCCCATTTGTTGGGCTACCCTTGATGATCTTACATTCACTTCAGCTAGGATCACTTCAGCTAGGATCACTAGAGTATGTCCATAAACTAAGTTAAAAGGAGTAACTCCTGCTGCTTCCCTTTTAGAGGTCCTGTAGGCCCATAAGGCGTATAGCAACAACTCGTCCCATTTTCTTGGGTTATTGTCAATGAGTTTTGAGATCCCTTTTACTATGATCTTATTGGTAGCTTCAGCTTGACCATTTGCTTGAGCATAGTAAGGCGTTGAATGCAATTTAGTAATCCCAAACTGGTAACATAATCAAGTAAGTCAGGATTTCTAAAGACTGTAGCTTGATCAAAGGTTATAGTTTCTGGAAGTCCAAATCTTGTAAAGATTTTCTCTTCCAAGAAATTTATGACAACCTGGGTATTGATCTTATTAAAAGCCTGAGCCTCCACCCATTTGGTGAAGTAATCAGTCACCACTAGGATGTATGAATGCTTCTTAAAGGATGCAGGATTGATTTCTCCTATGGCATCCACTGCCCATCCTCTGAAGGGCCAAAGTTTAAGAATGTACTTAAGTTCTAAAGTTGGTGCCCTGCTGATAGGTCCAAACTTTTGACATCTTTTGCAACCTTTGGCATAATCTATACAATCCTTTCTCATAGTGGGTCAATAGAAACCATGTTCGTTCAACATCCATCACATTTTTAGGCTATTTTGATGAGCACCACATAGTCCTTGGTAAATCTCTGCCATGAGAGTTAGAGCTTCTCCAGCATCCACACATCTTAAAAATAATCCTTCTGGATCCTTTCTGTGTAGTTCACCAAACTGCATATAGAACTTGGTGGCTGCTATTTTAATTCTTTTTGGCACCTTTATCCCAGTTGGGTTATGGAGATATTGAATAATTTCCTCTCTCCAGTCCTTCCCCTCTCTTAATATTGAAATTCTATAGACTTCCAATATGTTCCCTGATCCTTCTTGATCAGATTCACTGAGAGGTTCTAGGATCTTGTCTTGGAGAATGATATCTTCATTTTGTGAAGGTATCTCTTCTCTAGCAGAAGCTATTTAAGACAGCTGATCGGCTACTTTGTTCTCTTCTCTGGGAATGTGTATGAAAGTGATTTTCTTAAATTGTTTAGACAACTTTTGTGCTTTCTTACCACATTCCTGTGATACTAGTGATATACTTTTGAATTCCTCATTTATTTGATAAATGACTAACTGAGAATCCCCATATATCTTTGCTTTCTTAGCTCCCAATTCTAGCAGCATCTCCAATCCAATTAATAAAGCTTCATATATATTCAGCTCTATTGTTGATGCATGGACCCTTTAAGGTTACTGCTAGTTTAGTTGGGATCCCACCAGGAGATAAAATATATATTTCAGCTCCTGTTGTTTCTCTAGTGTTGGAACCATCAAAGAATAAGACCCATGGTAGGATGTCTTCATCAATGATTCCTAAGTCACAACAAGGATGAGTTGCTAAGAAATCAGCTAATGCTTGACCTTTGAATGCCTTTTGTGGCACATATATGAGGTCAAACTGTAGTAAATGTAAACTCCATTTGCTTAACCTTCCTTTTATGAAAGGTTGAGATATCATATATTTTATGACATCCGTTGGAGTTACAACTTCTACTGTGAAAGCCACGAAATAATGTATGAGTTTAATTGATGCATCATATAAACACAAACACCATTTTTCTGCCATGGTATACCTCTTCGTTGTATCATGTAGGATTCTACGTACTTAGGTAGAATATAGCCTGCTCATTCCCCTTTTTATTTTCTTGAGTAAGGAGACTCTCAATGGAATCTTTTCAAGCAGACAGATACATCCTTAGTGGTTTTCCATTCTACCTTGGGGGAATCAGCACAGGCGGATTTGCCAAATCCTGCTTGATCTGGTCAAAGGCCTTTTGATGTTCTTCTTCCCATTTGAAATCTGATTCATGTTTTAATCGTAATAGTGGTGAAAACTTTTTAGTTTTTCCAGCTAGATTAGCCATGAATCTTCTGACATAATTGACCTGTCCAAGGAATCTTTGCAATTCCTTCTTATTAGAAGGTGGCTTGGCTGCCAACACTGCCCGTGCCTTGTTTTGGTCAATTTCCATTCCATTTTTGTGAATGAGGAATCCTAAAAAGTTACTAGCTTTAACTCCGAATGCACATTTGAGTGGATTCATTTTTAGGTGATATTCTCTCATCCTGGTGAATGACTTAATCAAATGCTCTTTATGTCTTAAAAAGTCATTTGAATTTACTAGCATGTCATCCACATAGATTTCCATGATCTTACCAGTCATATCCTTAAAAATTGCATCCATTGCTCGTTGGTATGTGGCTCCAGCATTTTTCAATGCAAATGACATGGCCACGTATCCAAACAAGCCTAATGATTTTGGACATCTGAAGGCTGTTTTGTTACAGTCTTCATGTGCAATCCTTAACTGGTGATATCCTGCATACCCATCCATAGAAGATATGTATTCATATCTTGATGCTGCATCTATTAGGAGATCAGCCACTGGCATGGGGTATTGATCTTTAGGCGTAGCTTTATTCAGATCCCTAAAGTTAACGCAGATTCGTATCTTGCCATTTTTCTTAACTACTGGAACTATATTGGAGATCCAGTCAGCATATTAGCAAGGCCTTATGAACTCTGCCTTGAGGAGTTTGTTTATTTCCTCTTGTATAGGCTCTGTCAGTTCAGGCGCTAGTCTTCTAGGACTTTGGGCCACAGGCTTAAATCCTTCCTTGATAGGTAGTTTATGCTCTACTATTTGCCTATCAATGCCAGACATTTCATGATGTTCCCATGCAAAACAGTCTTTAAATTCTTTTAGAATTTTTTGATTTCCTGTCTCTCTTGGTTAGTGAGGAGCTTACTTATGTAACTAACACGTGGGTTTTCATTATCCCCTAAATTTATTTCCTCTAGTGGATCATGAACCTCTTGTTTAATATCCTCACATTTAGCCCATACTTTATCATCCTCATCGTCGAAGGATTCAGTTTCATATAAAGTTGAGCAACATGCATTAGAGTTTATAAGAAAATCCTCTTGGTATTTTCTAAAAACTAAATCTTTCATTACTTGATCAACGATAGGGGTAAACCCTTTACAGCATTCTTCTTAGTTTTTAAACATAATAAACTTTTTGTAAGAAAAATACGTCCTAACTCTACAAACTAATGAGTGCTAAGGGTTTATCATAGTCTGGCGCCTGTTGAACATATTCATATTTTGATTGAATGTCTTCAACTTCTGGGACGTCATCGACTTCCTCAATGATAATTGCACCTGAGTCTTCTACCTCTTGGTGAGTTTGTGACTCAAGTTGTAGAGCAACCTCAATTTTGATAGTAGGAACTCACTTTAGAGAGTCCCTAACAAAAACAGAATCAGGAGATGTAATTAGACAAACTTCATCATCTACTTGAACCATCTCATAAGTGTCACCATTCCACAAGATCAAAACTTGGTGGAGTGATGATGGAATAGCATAATTATGATGTAACCAATCTCTTCCTAGTATGGCATTATAATGAGTACCACTTTCGACTATGAAGAAACCGGTATAAGTAGTTTTAGTTTCTACTCTTATCTTTAAGATAGCCATTCCTTCCACTTTTTCTAATAAACCAGAAAAACCAGTTATGTTGATTTGTATGTTATGCAAATCCTTTCTAGTCTTTCCTAGTTTTCTGAACACAGAGAGTGGCATAATATTAACAGTAGCTCCAGTGTCTACCAATACTTTGCCTAAACGAACTCCCTCAAAATCAACATTTAGAAATAAAGCTTTAGTGTGCTTATTATCAACATCAACTGGCCTAAATATTTTACCTATGATTAATTTCTCTAGGTTAGTTTTTAGAGATGTCTTGTTAGGCACTTTCTTACGAGGTGCATTTAAATAAGATGACAAGCTTTGAAAAGAAGATATTTTAAATTTACCTGCCCTTTCTTCCTTGTCAACTTCATCTGCCCATGATGTAGTATTGGTCTGGAAATTTGATAGGTCTTCTGACTTTTTGAACTCTGTTGGTAGCATGACCACATTACACTGCGCGTTTGGCCCTCTCCCATCTCTGTTTGAGGCTCGCTCATCAGTGGGTCTCCATCCAACACTAAGTCACTATCTGACACCAATAAGTCCAAATCCTCATATCCAAACTCTGAATCATAATCCTCATTAAAGCCATTTCCTGGTTTTTCTCTCATAAGAGAGTCACTTGTTGCTGGCCATCACTCTTTATAGATGATATACCACATTGCTCCTCTTCCAAAGGTAACAATTTAGTAATACCAGCTTGTAGCGCCTCTTCATCAATTCTGATGTTTGCTAATAGGGACTCCTGCACATTTTGAGTGCTGATCTGAGCCCTTGCTGCAGCAGCTTTTGCACTTAACTCCTTCATCTTTATTGTCCAACTTTTAGGTAAGTTTTGGACATCTTGGAGTGGCCAAGGCCTAACTGCTGGCTTGATCTTTGACTTCCCTTGGCCCTCATGGGACTTTACCCTTCTTTTAAAAATTTTGGGCACAGGAGTTTGACTTGGTTCCCTTTATTTCCATTTTAAGGAAGGGCCTGAACTGGGGCTGTCATGCTTCCTTGGTCCTTGACTTATGGACCTTTTCCAGGAATGGACGCTGGTAAGCAGGCACGTAGGTCGGATCATTTGGGATGATTTGGGTTCTCACCATTTCAAAGGTCAACCTGTCTGTACATAGTGAGCACATTCCATTTCTCAGTTGCCTCAACCCTTCTATCGCCCTAGTCTGCAATGGGAATTTCTAAGCAGCCTCCTTATAGGTTTTGGCTCTTTCCTCATGCATCACAATGGTTTGGCGTTGGGTTGGATTTATCAGGCGTCTTAGCTTTGGCTAAGTTAGCCTTGTATGCTTCTAACTCCATGGCATGGTGTTCCATTTCTGAGGCAACTAGTCTTTTGAGACTTAATTGCCTAGTTATGAACCCTCTGAAAACTTAGCATTGGTCTGTTGTATGTGACCCATTCATATGCCATCTGCACATATCTTCCAATCCCTCTTCATTGGCTATCTTTGGCATAACCAAGATTCCTTCATCAAGCAATTTGTTGAAGAGTTGGTTACCTATTTCGGTAGCTTGAGATGCCTGCAAGGTAGCAGTAAAAACATTATTAGTCTCTACCATACCACAGAATAGTTCAAATGGTTCGTCCATTCTAACTACATTAACATCTTCATCATCAGGAAACATGATATTTTTCTTATCAATTTCATCCTGGATTTTGTTTCTAAAGACAATACATTTAGAAGTGTCTTGGGTTACTGCATCATGCCATTTACAGTATTTTTACCCTTAACTTCCTCAGCAGTTCTTACTTTATGTCTCCCTACTAATTTTATCTTTTTGTTAGATAATAACCAGTCAAAGATATAATTAGATTTCTTGGCATCAAAAGTATATGTCCTCTTTTGTCCAGATTTTATATCCTTTGGCGCTAGAAATTCTTTCTTCTCTAAAGGAGAACATTTATGAGGTACTCCTTGAATGATCTCTGCCACGTCCACTTCTGGTGCAGTCTCAAAGTGGAAGGGCTCTTCATTCGGAGCAAAGAAACTCTGGTGTCTTGCTGCACTTTCAACTTGTAGGTTCCCCTTATACCTTACAGCCAATTCTTCTAATTCAACAAAATCGCCAAAGGCATGACCATCAAACGTTTTTCGAAACTGAATTAACATTCCCTCTTTCGGGAATTCTCTTTCAAGAATGCTAACATGGCATCTAATCTTAGCCATCTTGAATCTCGATAGGTAGTCTTCAACAGACTCTCCTAACTTTTGTTGGATTCTGGCCAGATCACTCAGGGTCACTCCTAGTTCAGTGTGTGCAAAATGATTTGTAAATTGCACTTGCATGTCCTGCCATGAGTGAATGGAGTTTGGTGGTAAATTAGTGTACCACCAGAAAGCAGTCTCAGTAAGAGACATGGAAACATTTTAAGTTTTAAGAAGTCATTATCAGCTGCTTCCCTACACTGACAATTGAACCTAACTAAATGTTCTTCAACGGAAACTCTATCATTTCCAGAGAACAAGGTAAAGTCAGGTATCTTAAACGTTCTAGGAAATGGATTTGCTCTATCAATCCACTCAGGGTAAGGTTTTTGACCTATTTGCCTCTGATTTCTCCTAGAGGTATCACCCACTAATCTTTGAACTAGCGCTTCAACCTGCGTTGCCAAAGGATCCTGCCTTCCCGGATATCCCGTGTTCCCTAATCCCATGTTTCCCGCAGGATCATACGCAGGGTTAGGATTAGGATTGAAAGGTTGATTTTGATAACCTCCCATAGGGATCTCCTGGTTATGCATGAAGGTAGGATTGGCTGCTCCTGGCGCCACTTGTGGTGGAAATGTATGTCCATTTGTAGGCATCCCCTGATGGTAAGCACCATTTGCTTGGGCATAGGGAACTTTGGGGTGACCAAATCCTGGAATATTTCCATAGTAAGGCATACCGGCCATATTTGGTTGGTTAGGAGGAATATAAACATAAGGTGTAGAAGGAATACCAGCCATAGTTGGTTGGTTATGAGGGTATATGCGCATGGTGTACTATTATTGTTTGCAACAAAAGTACCCTGCCTCTGTCCTCCTTGTGATGATCCAAATTGGTGTGTGTTGTCACCAACTTGTCCACCACCCATGGAAAGTGAAGGTTGGTGATGTCCTGACGCCTGGTGCCAGCCTGGCTCCACGCCCGCTGCCATTCCATCACTTCTCCTAAGATTTCCATGATTACCCTCTCCATGGCTCATGGGGATTGACCTTGTGTGATGCGCATGGAAGGAAGTTTGTGGATCGTCTGAGATAAATGTATCTCTAGTTTCAGGATAGGAGAAATGTACCCTTGGAGGATAACCTAGTGGAGGAACATCGGCTCGCACTGCACGAATTTCCCCTTGCTCTATTCAACGGGGCCTCTTCTAAGGCCTTAACTTGTTTCTCATTTAACTGATAGTGTTTTTCGACTAGTGGTTCTAGACGAGTAACTACTTCAGTGGCAAGAGATGTTGAAATTGCCGTGAAAGTGGCACTCATAGTATCATTGATATCTACATGTATCCTATCAATTTGCCTAGAGTTAATTTCTCTATTCTCTTCACTTATCCTTTGGAGGATATCGGTGAAGACTCTGGCAGACTCATGGGCAAGAGTCCTGTAGTTGGAATCAAATTGTTGTCTCTGACTCTCTCTAACTTCTAACAGTAAACTCTTTACTATTTCTGTGAACTTTCCATACATTTGGTGTATAAGTCCATGACCAGTACTACCTGGAGATGAGCCTTCCCTTTGTGGGGTCTCTCCATTTGACTCTTCATGACTATGGTGAATTGGTTCACCATTGTTACCATGCGCCCTAGTTTTTGGAGGGGTTGAAGAACTCGTTTCCATGTTGTGGAAACTTGATTCCTCCTAAGCAACTTCCTTATTCTTTTTAGAACGTGTATCCGGCATTTTAGTAAAAACAACCTTTTTTTACAGTTAGTTTTTCGAAAGTACGAAGAAGAAACTTCACAGTTTGATTATGAATTTTCTCCTCCCACTTTGGTCGCCAAAAAACTTGTTGGTGCAAAATCAGTTGGTTGACTTTGCACACAAGTTGATGCACACCCAGTAGTTTGATACTGAATGTCTTGGGAGACTTTGCCCCTGAGGGTTACCGGTTTTAATTAGATAAAACCTTGCTAACGTACTTTGTTGCAATTTAGTTATGGATTAAACTACAACGCCTAATAAATTCAGGTGAAATGCAATAAATAGAGCAAGCAATAATTTATCTATTAATTAAAGCACAACATTCCCATACATGCCACAAAATTTAAGAAAGATTTTACAGCACTTAGGGGGATAAGCCAGGCTGGACAACTAAAGGGAAGACACGAAGGATGTTACCTCCATGGTTCCTTGCTTCAATTTGAGAATTACATAACTCGTCGCCAGAACATGTTCTACATCTAAGGAACTAAACTATAACCCTAGAAGGGGGTTGGCTAGGCTAAGGTTAGGCTACGCTAGGAAAAGAGTAAATGCAAGTTGTTGTGTGTTTGTCTTGTTGTTTGCTTGATGATCATTCTTCTATTTATAGAGAAACGTGGTGTGTAACTTCCGTGCTTGCTTGGAGGGAAAACATTTGAATCGTATTTGGTTCAAATCTCAACCGTCTTCTGGCGCTGAATAAATGTAGCCTTGCACGTTCTTCCTTATATGGATATGCCTCATGATTGCTCTTTAACCGTATGTCCTTTTGCCATTCTTGACTTTTATCTCCTGATGATCTTGATGGTATTCTCCTATTGACTTTGACTTATGTTGACTGCGTCCAATGGGCTTTATATTCCTGTTGGGTCTTCATATTAAGATGAAATTAAACCTTTTGAGATCTAATACAATGTACCATAATAAATGCTACAAGACATCTAAAAATGATGGTAACAAGTGCTCAATGATGAGGTCATGATTTGTACCTGAGAGCCATAATAATTCTAAAAATAATTTTTTTTGTTTTCTTTGCTGCCATTCTTTGTTTAAAATTGAAACTTATAAACTACTAATCCAAATTTTATTGATGTTTTTGTTTGTGAAAAATTCAAGGAGTTGTCTTTGCTCCTCATAGTCTCATCTGTTGCTGCCTCTCATTGCCCCATCTGCTGTTGTGTGCTGCCTGCTCATAACCTCTCATGGCCCATGGGGATGGCCAATACATCTCTAGCTCAAATGCTGGTGATGCCTGCCTGCTCATAGCCTCTTGACCTCTCTGTTCAGTTCAAAGCTCAAATGCTCTTGTTCTTGTATTAGTTCAATATATACTTGTATAAATTTTCAATAATTCTACATATATATTATTTAGTTTAGTTACTAATTTAGTTATTGAAATTATGCAGTTAAGTTGTAAATACTTAATATTTTGTAAACATTAAAGTTTATGAATATAATATTATTAGTTAATTCACTTGTCTTTCCAAGGATCCCAAATACTCAATCCCCAGATTTATAAGTTCGTCACATTGCAAAGTTATCAACTTATCGTAACATAACTATTAACTAATGTCTTGTAAGTATTTTTTTTCTTGACATCAAGAAATTTTGCATTAATTGAAAACTGAAGTACAACCTAATGCTAATACAACCAAACTAAAACAACTATCACTAACAAGACCTACATGAAGTCGAACATACTTTTTAAGGAAAACACTAACTACTATGTATCCAGTCCGAACGAAGTTTGTCTTGAGCGATGGCGGGTGAGGTTGGATATGAGAAGATATTTGTTGAGCTACGAAACCCTGACGATCTTCATAGAGGGATTGCCGTACATCAGCTAGTAGATCCCAATGTCTACTAGACGTGAAATCCCAAGGTCCTTGATGATCCTCCTGGGATACTCCTGATTCAACTAACAAGGAAGCCACGTTCTTTAGTGACTTCTGACCCTGATGCGAGGGTATCCGAAGTTCAATCACACTAGACTGAAACTCAAAAGACCTGGAGGTCTTGACGTTCCCCAAATCAAGTTGGGGTGCCTCCCACAAGATGCTTTTTTTAGGTGTGATGACATTTAAAGTCATCACGAGAATTTGGAGCGAGATAGATTGAAGAACATCACCCCACTGGCGGATCCTAAGATCCAAACTGACAATCCTGAACCCAAAAGACCGACGCACAACAGATCTAAAAGGAGAACCTCCTCTCATCTTAACCAACACTTGAACTCCTAGAGTGGCGAAAACCTCATGCTTAACTCCAGGATTATTGGCTCTACCTACTAGGTTGCCTAGATCTTCCTTTGTCATAGGAAACCAAGAGCCTTGAACTGCCCACCAATCACCACTAACAAACACCCCAGCACTACCTGTCACAAAATGGCCAAGGCTAACGGATCTGAAGATAACAAAAATGAAAATAACAAACCCAAACATCACTAGTTTCTTAACAACGAACCCTAAACTTGAAGACTTAGCCAAACGGGGAGGGGGAAGGGGGAGCCCGACGATGCAACGAAATAGGGGGTGGGAGAGGGAAGCCCGAGAAACACTAAGGGGAAGAAACGAAACTTGCTGGCGACGAGCCACGGCACAGGTACCGACAGACGCAAAACAAATCTAAGTACTGAAACAGGGGAGGGGGAAACACGAACCACAGAGGGATCGACGCGAAACGGGGGAAGGAGAAACGAAGAGGGAGACGCAGGGGAGGGGAGGGGGTGGTAGAGACGCGAGGGAGGCGGAGCGAACTACAGTGGAGGAACTGACGCAACGGAAGCAGGGGGCGGGGAGGGGAACTGACTCTGACAATGACCTAAACTAACAGCGAGGGGCTCGTCGGTGACCGGAGAACGACGCAGCGCTCAGACGGCCTCCAGTGGGCCTGTGCGGGGCAAGGAAGGTTTTGAGTTTTTAGGTTAGGGTTTGGTCGAAGGTCTAGAGAGAAGTATTAAGGGGTGTCAATTTCAAGGTGGAGATAAAATTTGTCTAGTAAGTGTTAAGTACTAAGTAGTAACTAGTAACTACAATACAAATGACCAAGACTCCAATAGTCTAATTATATAAGAGTCCAAGAGTACGAAGGTGGCAAGGTCCAAATCTCCGAGAGTTGTTAAACATAAAGAATCACCAAGACTCCAAGACTAAGAGTACCTAAATGGCTAAATAATAAAGTAATAATAGCAAACCAAATACATTGTTAACGTTAAAAATAAAAATCATGTTAAACTACTACTTAATCTCTTAAAATTTATATACTCTTACCTGAAAAACCATACAATGATGAATGATTATTTTGTACTCTTTCGTTCTTTCCTAAAAAAAACCACATTTATTTCATTTTGCATTATTTGTTTTGTTATTTAATATTTATATATTTATAAATATAATAAAAATATAAAATATCATGGTTGGTTCAGATTACCTTGGGTCGGAATGATTTTAGGTTGGGTAACCTTGAGTCAGAATGATTTTGGGTCGGGTA
Source organism: Beta lomatogona (assembly GCA_947646795.1). Lineage (NCBI taxonomy): Eukaryota > Viridiplantae > Streptophyta > Magnoliopsida > Caryophyllales > Amaranthaceae > Beta > Beta lomatogona. The sequence goes on from CANSNZ010000490.1 coordinate 138,220, forward strand.
GCCTTGGATCGGTTTGGATTTGGGTCGGGCGTAACTGGGTCGATTTGATATTGGATCGGGTTGATATTTGGTGGGTTGATATTGGGTGGGTCGTCAATGGGTCGGGTATAATCAACTCGAGTATAACTGTGCCATTTGTAGGTGAAGTTGTGTGTGGGTTAGTTCTGGGTCGAAAACAGGTTGGGTCTGGGTCATACTTCACCGGTCCAAATGGGTACGTGTACAACTTGGGTAGGCCTAGATCGGTTTGGGTTTCCATTTTCACGGGTACAACTGGGCACGGGCAGATACTGGGTCGGAATGGGTCAACTTTTCAACCTTCCACTATCAGCTCGTAACAGGTTGGGTCTGGGTCTGATACGGGTTCACCCGTAGGTCGGCCCAGTTTTTGACACCTATAGTCTAATGTTGGAATTGTGGAAAACTACTTTTTTATATTTATAATTCTTTAGTTATCACTATCTAGACTTGAGAAATGAAAAAAAATAGAGATGGACATAAGTGGTCCCGAAAATCATGTCATATGTCATAAAGCGAGAGGAAAAAGTTGTGAAAATGGGTATGTATTGATTAATAAAAAGCTTTCGTAAAAAGGAATTTTGATTAAAAAAAAGGAGGAAGTATATGTTTTCTAGAGGTGATTATGGGCCGGGTCGGACCGGGTTTTGGATAAAAATAGTGGCCCGTTTTGGGCCGAAGCTTTGGGCCAAAATTTCACGCGGCAAAACCCGTTAATTTGGGCAGGGCCAAAATTTAGCCTATTTTACCGTAATTAAGATGCTCGTGGCACGGATTTTTTCCCAAAAATCGGGTTGGGTTGGGCCCGAACCGCGGGATGAAAAATCGCGCCCAAAACCCGCCCATTTTCGACCCGGGCCCATGTTAATCACCTCGAATGTCATCTAGCCGGCTTCTTAAGGCTCATGCGAAGAGTTGCTTAATTTTTTAGGAACAACATTCTTAAATATAAATGGAGATAATGGGGAATGGGGCATTGACTTCTATAATCTTCTTCCAAATTGATACTTTGCGGTATAATTGTTAATATAATGTTTTAGATGTAGCATTTGAATTTTTTTGCCTTTTTGTTTTGGATTTTTTTTTGTCAAAAACCACCTTATAAAACATGAAGTTCATGAGAAACCACCTTATATAATTTTTTTTGCGAAAACAAACCTTAAACAATTTTTTTTTTTGCGAGAACAAACCTTATGCCTAATTCCCATCATTGATCCAAGGTTTCGGCATTCACCATGACATGGTGCGGGGGGGCTGGCTACCATTATCGGGGCCCTGCTCAAATTCCCATACTTGGGGCCCTCGACTCATATGCAAATTAATTACACAAAATTTCCTTTATTTCATCATCCACATTTTCTACTTGTTCAACATCCTCACTATCGACATAAATTTCATCCTTCTATTTAGAATAATCATGATTTTCACTTGTGTGGGATTCCTTTAAAAAAAAATTATCTAAAGCACCTATTTGAGATTGGACCAACTGTTCTATTTTCTTTTTCTATTATGTTTTCCATGTCCAGATTGATATTTCCTAAACATCTTAAACACACAACAATTAAGATATAAAAAACGGTTCCAAAAGTTTCTTAAAAAAAACAAAACAATTCCAAATTTGACTAAAAACAACAAATTAACCTCTAGTCTTCTTATCTTCTACAACCTATACAAACGAAAAAAATTAAGGTTCCAACTTTTATCAACCAGAATAGAAGAATAATGTTTGATAGAAGTTATTTATTTATATAAAATTGAGAAATATACAAATTTAGAATTACCTTTGGAGAATTATTTGCCCAGTTACTTGCTATATTGATGTAGTTGGACAATTTTTCATTCTTCGGCTGTCAATCTTTTCCCTCAATCTAAAAGATGTATATTCATGTATTTGTGAAACTTGTAAATTTCCTTGTAAATAAAAGAGATGTATTAATGGAATAAAAATAAATAGATTTTGGAAAGAGAAGTAAATAATTTGGGTTTTGGGATTTGGAAGAAGCAAAGAAGGGAAGACGGAAGAATGAAGATGAATATGAAGTGGTGAATTGTATTTCATGGAGTGTAGTGCAGGAGACAAAGGAATTAATGCATTGCCTCGTAACTCGTAAGTGCTGCACTTACTGTCTTTGAAGGAAGAAAAAAAGAGGGAGAGTAATTAATCTAGCTGTCAATAATACTACTCTGGGACTCGAACACTGTATCAATGATTTATAAAACCCATTATCTTACCAACTCCTCTACATCAATTTTTGGTATTTTTTTTGCGAGTACTAGGTTAAGTAAAATGCTTGGGGGCCCTTCTAATACCGGGGCCCTATGCGGCCGTGCAGCCTGCATAGGCCAAGAACCGCCCCTGACATGGTGAATGCTAGAACCTTGGATCAATTATCGGAATAAGACATAAGATTTGTTTTGACAAGAAATTTTTGTTTAAGGTTTGTTTTCGAAAAAAAAAATATATAAGGTGGTTTCTCACAAATTTCATGTTTTATAAGATGGTTTTTCACAAACAATCCTTTTGTTTTAGATTGGTAACTAGTGAGTGTCCCGGGCGATACCCCGGTTTATTACTTTTTGTGACTTTTTCTCGAGTGAAGAAAAATCGACGTAATGACATGATAAGTAATTGCACAATTTTTGAAAAATAAACCCTTAAAGTTTGGGGATGAAAGTAATAGCTTAACTTTCTGCAAATAATTGGAGTAAGAGTTTATGTCTATAATAATCTTGTTATTATCATGAAAAGGTTAGGTATCTAACTACTTGTGCAAATCTTTTAATGAGATGTAATTATAAGACCTTATGATATTTTGTTTTGAAATACTAAACAATGGTGTTATGTTGGATTAATGGTTAAGCTTTCACTTTTTATTTCAAAGGTCACGTGTTCGAGACCTTGTAATTACACAATATTATTTTTAAAAGTTGAGGAAACGACTTGAAAATATGGCACACAAACTTTGTTAGGAACATCTTTTAATATATTAGTATAGATTTGACACCTACTACAGCTGCATAAACTAAAGCGAGCAGACTCCACATCATCAAATATAGTACTTGATGCACGCAATAAGATATGAATCGTTAAAGGTTGCTGATCTTGCAAAAATATTGGAAATAATTAAGATCGCATGTTTGCATAAGAAGGATTGGACAAAATATTGCCAAACATATATAATGTAATTTTTGCCTAGATATCCATGATACCAACATTTGCTTGATGTATTATTTTCTTTTCATATACATTCCCTAACTCTTAAACAAACTCATCTCAGAATCAAAATCGAGTCACAAGTGAATCATTTCATTGATGCTCTAAACTGGTTTTTGCTGATCGAAGTTAGATTTTGGTAGATTGGATAAAAGTCTCCCGTGAAGAATAATTCAACTTGTATTTCGTTTAAGGACTTGACAAAATATTGTCAAACATATAAAACACAACTTTTTCTTAACCATGACAGCAACATCTGATACTACAATCTGGTGAATATTGTCAAATATAAGTATTTGCAATTGTTTTCTTGAAGTTGACCCCTGATACTACAATCTGGTGAATAAGTAAGCAAGATAATAATACTTGCTTCCCCCAAAATCCAAATGACCTTATATAAGTCCCTTTTCCTTCTTTCGTACATTCCACCTAAAAATAACACTTCCAATTAACAGAAAAAAAAAGTCTCCTAAGTGATCTCCTTGATCAAATTCCAACAACAAACTGTTCAGCAAAAAAAATATTAATACATGGAACTTTTCTTCCTTTACTTCTTCCTAGGCTTTCTCCTCTTCATCTTGTTTTCGCTTCAAGTCGTTTTCTACAAACATAAATCCTCCTTTTTCTCCACAAACCTTCCTCCAGGGAGGACAGGGTGGCCTCTCATAGGCGAAACCTTAGAGTTCTTATCCACTGGCTGGAGAGGCCACCCTGAGAAATTTGTATTTGACCGAATGGTCAAATACTCCCAAGAATGTTTTAAGACGAACATTCTTGGGGAGCCTGTAGCCATCGTTTGTGGTGCTACAGGCAACAAGTTCTTGTTCTCCAACGAGAACAAACTTGTAACGGCCTGGTGGCCGGACTCTGTAAATAAAGTCTTCCCAACCTCCCTCCAAACTAACTCAAAGGAGGAAGCTAAGAAAATGAGGAAACTTCTTCCTCAGTTTCTTAAGGCCGAGGCCTTACAGAGGTATATTGGTATCATGGATACATTCTCTCAGAGACATTTCGCCAATGAGTGGGAAAACCAAAAGGAATTGTGTGTTTTCCCATTAGCTAAACGGTATACCTTTTGGCTCGCCTGCCGCCTTTTCCTTAGTGTTGAGGACCCTGATCATATTGCTCGTTTTGCCGGCCCTTTTCACCTCTTGGCTTCAGGGATCATCTCTATTCCAATCGATTTTCCGGGGACTCCGTTTAATAAGGCGATTAAGGCAGCCGAGCTTATAAGAAAGGAGCTCAAACTGATAATTAAGCAGAGGAAAATTGATTTGGCAGAGAAAAAAGCAACACCTACCCAAGATATATTGTCTCATATGTTAACTATAACAAATGAAAGTGGGCAAAATATGAGTGAAATGGATATTGCTGATAAAATTTTGGGCTTGTTGATTGGTGGGCATGATACTGCAAGTGTTGTCATCACCTTCATTGTCAAGTACCTTGCAGAATTTCCTCACATATATAATGCAGTTTACAAAGGTATAGAGTAATAAACTAATAATTAATAAACTAAATTAAAAGTAGGAGAAAGAAAATGAATAAGTTGCATCTTTGTAACATAATTGTTGATTTTCTTGGTTTTTACAGAGCAAATGGAGATTGCGAAATCGAAAGCACCAGGGGAGTTTTTGAAGTGGGAGGATATTCAGAAGATGAAGTACTCATGGAATGTGGCTTGTGAAGTAATGAGGTTAACTCCTCCACAACAAGGAGCTTTTAGAGAAGCTATGACAGAGTTCATGTATGCTGGTTTTACCATTCCTAAGGGCTGGAAGGTATTTTTATGATAAATTACCCTAAAATATTGACTTAAACTCTATTAAGTACTAGATTGCATTTTTAGAAAAATTTACTGTTGCACCACGTCACTGGTGTACCTCATCTCTCAATCAATAGTGGGAGCACTTTCGAAATTATTGGACTAAAAGATACTTCTAATAAATAATTTAATTGATGGAAACTGGAAAGGTAATCGATTGCGCCAACATAAATAATTAAATATCCTATACATGTAATATAAGCCTTCCAACACTAACTTGGATGGTTTTCCTCTTGCTGGTGTAGTTATACTGGAGTGCCTATTCAACTCATCGTGATCCAAAATACTTCGTGGATCCGGAGAAGTTTGACCCAACTAGGTTCGAGGGCAACGGCCCAGCTCCATACACGTACGTGCCGTTTGGGGGTGGCCCAAGGATGTGCCCCGGGAAGGAGTATGCAAGGCTGGAGATACTAGCATTTATGCACAACGTAGTGAAGAGGTTTAGGTGGGAGAAACTACTTCCAAATGAAAGAATAATAGTTGATCCTTTTCCTATGCCAACTAAAGGGCTTCCTATCCGCCTCATTCCACACAACATGGATGAATAGCTTTTGAAGGCTCCAAGAAATTGGTTGTTGGGGATTGGGGATAGAATAGAAAATTCTTGTGTATCAAACACATTTATTTTATTCGTATGTTTCCACTGTTTTTTCTTCTTAATACAAATTTGTATAATGTTCCCCTGGTATGTATGAATTGTTGTTTATTGGTGTTTAAAACATTAGAGTTTTGTTAACCCAACCGTATGGTGGCTTAATTGTAGTCACTGTTCTTAATTCTTATCATAATATATGTAATTGTTTGTTACTTCTAGACTTTATTTTTTTTTTTTGACAACGAGAAATCGTACATTAATTAAAAGCAGAAATACAACCTAATACTAATACATCCAAATCGAAACAAAACAAACGAACCTAAATGAGCTTTTGCCATGCATAATATATGGTTTTTTCGGTGATCATCCAAAATATGATCATCGAAGTCCAACTAATGATCAACTATGGTCAAGGCATCTCTAGCCACACAAAAAGCCACTTCATATATCTCTTGTAATTCCTCCCTTTTTAGTAACTTAGATAACTCCTTTGATAATTCTCCGCCAATATTTTCTAGAAGTTAAGTTATCGAAAATCCTTTTAACACTTTCCTATTTTGGATGTTTCATTATAGTTGCAATATATGTATTCGGTATATATGAGTTTAGTTCCCCTCGAGCGAAGGGTCTCCTAATGCTTTTTCTTCTTATCAATATATATATATATATATATATATATATATATATATATATATATATATATATATATATATATATATATATATATATATATATATATATATATAGGGCAGAATCACATGAGAATGCTCCTTACATGAGAAATGAGAATGAATCTCAACCACACGATTGGATTAGAGTTACAACACTTGTTCATTAGAGTTATACCCCCGAAAAAAATTAGAGCCCAAAAAAAAAAAAAATTTCGAATTTTTTCTTCTTCTAATTTTTGTTCTTTAGAGTTACATCACTTTTTCATTAGAGTTACATCACTTGTTCATTAGAGTTATAGCGCGTAAAATACATTCTCATTTCTCATGTAAGTATGCATTCTCTTTCTCTCACCTCATCACAATGACACGTTTTTCATTTCTCCAATTATATGGATCACCTAAAATACCGTGCATCTCCCTATGATATCCTCACAATACGAGGAGTAACGTATTTCTAATTGTTATAACTTAGATCTGGGGATTATAGAAAGAAACTTAGGAGAAAATAGGAGGGGTTTTGAAAATAGTGTAATGAATGTAGAGTATATTAGTGTGTTATATAATAGTTTGAAATTTTGAGTTTCACCTCACTATAATACCCATCGTCATACACATCATCATCATCATCATTTGTATCCTCGTCATATGCATCACCATCACTAGCCATTAGCCAATAACCTCCGCCGATAAAACTATCTAACAAAGCTCACATCGATCTTAGGGCATAATGATCATTAAAGATATACATATGTTATGTTACAATATAGAAAATGAACAAATGTATGTTATGTTACAATATAGAAACTGAACAGATATACAGAGTGTCATAATCTGAAATCTAGTGTATGAACTTAGAGAAAACAGAAGAGGAAACGAGAGAAAATAGAGAGCAATCCAATTGATTGTTATTCTCATTAATCAAGTAATGAATAACTTTTACACTTTATATACAAGAAGTAGTTAGGGAGTTAGTTAGAGGTAACTAACAGTAATTACATCACCTAATATCTCAGAATCGACTAATACAAGGCTAACTAACTGAATACAAAATATTTGTATTGATATATGCAATATTAAGAAGCTCCAATACCCCCCCCCTCAAGTTGGGAGATGGTGGAAGAAACATTCCCAACTTGGACAGCAAAGAATTGAACTGATGAGTAGGCATGACTTTGGTGAAAACATCTACCAATTGTTGCTTAGTAGGGAGGTATGTCAACTGAATGAGACCTTCAAGTACTTTCTCCCTTGTAAAATGGCAGTCAATCTCTATATGTTTGGTCCTCTCATGGAAGACCGGATTTTTTGCAATGTATAATGCTGATTGGTTATCACAATGTAGGACAACTGGTTTTAACTTTGTGATGCCCAAATCTTCAAGGAGCCTAATAGTCCAAGTCACCTCTGAAGCTGCAGCTGTCATTGCCTTATATTCTGCTTCAGAGGATGACTTAGAGACTGTGCTTTGTTTCTTGGATTTCCAAGAAATAGGAGAACCTCCAAGCAAGAGCACATAGCCAGTAATGGATTTTCTATAATCAGGGCAAGATGCCCAGTCTGAATCTGAGAAAGCTTGGAGACATAATTCATCTGAAGCTTTCAATAAAATCCCTTGTCCTGCTGTGTGTGAGACATACCTTAAGGTATGAACTAAAGCTGCAAAATGGGAAGTTCTGGGAGCATGCATGAACTGGGAGAGAGATTGTACTGCATAGGCTAGGTCAGGTCTTGTGGTAGTCAAAAAATTCAATTTTCCCACAAGTGATCTGTATGTTTCTGCTGCTGGTAGCAATTGCCCAAGATCAGCATGTAGTTTAAGATTCAGAGGTAATGGAGTAGAAGCTTTTCTAGACAAATCAACATGACAACCTGAAGGAAGCTCCTTAGTAAACTTATTCTGACTAAGAAGAATTCCTTCTGATGTATAACCAACTTCAATACCAAGGAAGTAATTCAACCTTCCAAGATCTTTGATGCTAAACTGATGGTGAAGATGAGATTTCAGATGCTCTATGTCATTCATATCAGTGTCAATGACAATAATGTCATCCACATACACAGCTGCAATGCAAATATCTTCACCTGATTTTTTTATAAAAAGGCTGTGATCATGTTGAGACTTATAAAACCCTAGATCATGCAATGATTGAGCAAGCTTCTCATGCCACTGTCTGGAGGCCTGCTTAAGGCCATAAAGAGATTTCTTGAGCTTGCATACTTGCTGAGTAGGATTAGGCATGCCTTCTGGAACTTTCATGTAAACTTCCTCCTTCAAATCACCATGAAGGAAGGCATTGTTTACATCTAACCGAAACAATGGCCAATGCTTGCCGGGCAAAGAATCGCAATAAGACTTCTAACAATATTCATCTTCACTACAGGACTATAAGTCTCTTCATAATCAATTCCATGTTTTTGATTGAACCCCTTTGCTACCAACCTAGCTTTACATCTTTCAAGTTCACCATTGGCCTTCAATTTCACCTTAAACACCCACTTAGAACCAATTGGTTTCTTGCCATTAGGAAGACTGACCAATTCCCAGGTATTGTTAGCTTTCAAAGCTTGCAATTCCAGATTCATAGCATCAACCCACATAGGTTGTGATGCTGCCTCAGCATAGGTGTAAGGTTCTGTAATGTCACAGGCTTGAGAAAGAAAAGCTTGATGAGAAACAGGATAAGCTTGAAAAGAAACTAGATTACACCAATGTTGGGAAGAAGAAAGGACAATATTACATTTGTAATCAGCAAGGTGAGAAGGAGGATAGGTAGTCCTGGAAGATCTTCTGAGAACAGGTGGAGAAGGAGAAATTATTTCAAGTAATGTCACACAAATTTTCGGGAGACAAAGATGATGTTTCGAGATAAAGAAGAAGTAGATAATGATGAAGTAGTAGTCGGTGTGAGAAGTGTGATAAGAAATTTCTTTGTGTTTTTCTTCTTGTGCAAACATTTTGTATGCCTCTCGTGACTTTGGGAAGATTTTTCATCATGAGCATATTACCTCGAATAGTAGCAAATTGCTCGATGAGTTTCATCATGAACTGGATTACCATCTTCTCTTGATGTCTCTCATAGAGACGTTTGGTGAGATTACAAGAGCACTTGTTACAAGTACAGTATGGCAGGGGGTGTGCTTCATCAATTGCATCCCAAAGTGACTTAATATGAGTGAAGAATTCTGAAACAGATTGATTACCTTGTGCAACTTCAGCTAGTTTTTGCTCTAATGCATAGATTTGTGCCAAAGAAGTGTAGCCAAACCTTTCCTCCAAATCTAACCAAATATCTCTTGCCGACCTTTTAAACATCACACTTCCAAAGAATAGTCTCATCCAAATTGAACAACAACCAAGAACAAACAAGATCATTGCATCTACTCCGGGCTTGAAACTCATCGAAGCTTCATCAATAGGTGGTTTAAAAACTCCATTAATAAAACCTATTTTGTTCTTAGCTGATAAGGTGAGTAACATTGACCTTTTCCAGCTAGTAAATCCTTCGCCATTGAATTTAAAAGAGACTAACTGAGCTGAATTAGCATCAGATGGATGGATATAATAGATGCTGCTTTGATTCTGATTTAAAGGTAGATTTGATTCTTGAGACACAAATTCAGGCATGATTGACAATTGAATGAAAAAAATGAAGATAGATGCGATGAATTTCAGAAGGATTCTTGAGAAATGAAGAGCAGAAAATATGAATTGAGGAAAGATTACGAATCAATTTGATGATATGAAGGAGAATTTCAGGCTATATCAACAAGAGATAAAATTATCAAACAAGAAATCGATCAATTCAACAAAATTATAGAATTCAATTACAAGAAACCACAATCGACCGTAAAACACAACAGAGAAGTCAAATTTCTTCAAGCGAAATTGAAATTTTCAGAGAAATATATACCTCAGATTATTGCGACTGAGATTATGCAAGAATTTATCCAGAAATTGCAGAGATTATCCAGGAATTTCAGGTTTCAGAATCAGAACCATATCTTCAGTAGAATGCGGAATTTTGTGAAGAATTTGAGCAAAAAATTGAGCTAGATTTCACTCATTTGCTCTGATACCATATGATAATCTGAAATCTAATGTATGAACTTAGAGAAAACAGAAGAGGAAATGAGAGAAAATAGAGAGCAATCCAATTGATTGTTATTCTCATTAATCAAGTAATGAATAACTTTTACACTTTATATACAAGAAGTAGTTAGGGAGTTAGTTAGAGGTAACTAACAGTAATTACATCACCTAATATCTCAGAATCGATCTAATACAAGGCTAACTGACTGAATACAAAATATCTGTATTGATATATGCAATATTAAGAAGCTCCAATACAGAGATACAAGGTACATCGTGGGGTTTCCATAACATTATGTTACAATATAGAAACTCAAAAAATAGAAGGGTACAATATGTAGGAAAACCCAATAACTAATACAGACATAAAATAAGGCATTGTAGGTATGTGAAGAGGGATTCTTAAGCTTAATAACTACATGTATTACTTCAACATCTTTCGAAAAAGTTATCACATATATTGGTACGTTTGGGTTTAGGACTTGAAAGCAAAAGTAACAAACTGAAATTACGATAACTACGTGGTTCGAGGAAACAAACAACCACCAACTAACACCAACTAAAATAACCACCAAAAAAGGTATTAATGAGGTGAAATAACAACTCGTTAATCAACCTACTTTGAAGTTTAGCTCTCAATTCAATGAAAGACGAGCACATAATTACAACGATTTGAAAGATAAGCGAAATTGAACCCTTGTTTTGACTGAAATGTATTTATTTTATAATGACTATAACTTTGACATTGTATTGTTAACAAAATTAGTATAAAATGCTTAACTAAATTTAACAATACATCAAGGGGCAATATCATAAATAAGATGTTACTACTATTAAGTCATAGGGGTTAACTATCTCGTAGATGTATATCTAGTGCCATTTTTATTAGGAAAAATTGACAACAGAGGTCTCAACTTTGGGTGATAATTTTTAAAAGGTCTGAACTATTGATTAACCTGTGTAGGTCCCAACTTTAGGGGGTCTTAACTTTTAGCAGGCCTCGGTGACTTAAAACTGACGATTTTTTTTAAAAATCTCACCTAGTTCCTACATCCCTCCCTCAATTAACCCTTCTGGTGTGACCCAAGTTTTACAAGTGATGACCTATTAAGCCAGTTTCGAGTCACTAAGGCCCGCTAAAAGTTTAGACCCCCCTAAAGTTGGGACCTACACAAAGTTAATCAATAGTTCAGACCTTTTAAAAATTATCACCCAAAGTTGAGACCTTTGTTGTCAATTTTTCCTTTTTATTAATAAGTATTACTAATATTAAGTCGTATAGATTAGAAATTTAAATTTTTTATTTTTTTAATATAATAAAAATAAGTCGCAACTGGATATCTCCGACCTCTACGACTTAATATTAATTATATCTTATTTACGATAATACCCCCTTGATGTAAAAGTTTGTACATCAAGCAGATGAAATTTCAGCTATTTATAAGTTACAATTGCATTTATATAAGTTATAAGTATCTTATAGAATAATTGAACGTGTTACAATTAATTTATTTAGTAGGTTAATTGAGTTGAAGGCCGTTTCTGGAAGAGATTATCGAACCGCTCCAAAATAAATGAAATTTGGGACTAGCAGTGTCAAATATTCCTTTTGTGACACTATCGGTCCCAAACCCAACTAAGAGTTGGTCTTATAGCCCAATAATAAGAGAGAATGGACCACCTTTCTGAATATAGTGACTAGTTTGATCTATTTACTGATCATTTTTAATCCATTCAGTAACCATATTTTTAAATCGATTTAGTGACTATTTTAATCCATTCAGTGACTAGTTTAATCCATTCAATAAGACTGCTAGGTAGACTATAAAATTGTCTACTGCAGTTTGAGATTCAAAGGAATACAAAGGAGAAGAGAATGGATGACTAGGTTAGGGCGAGATGTCTGTAAATAGTGTTGGGTTAGAGTAAGATTGGCTCGTTAGGAGAATGTAGGTTTCAATTTGTCTAATTTTATGTTAAAATTAGACTGTATATTCTTATTATTTTAATTTGGCCCAACTAAAGCCAATGAATGAGTTTAATGTGTCATAAATTCATAATTATCAGTAAGTTACTTAAGCTGAGGAACCACTTTAGAAAAAAATATCTCCAAAGTTGAGACTTCTGAGCGCTGCTAAATAATCAAAAGTTGAGCCCTTAAGTAAACTAACATACTAACTTTTCTTGCTTTATTGCTTTAATAATCACTTTTGTGTTAAATGAACTTCTAAGGTTCATCTCTCTGTCTCTTTATTCTTTTCTCTCTCAAACCCTAGCGTCTCCTACTCCTTGTTCATCAGTTAAGGGCTGCCATGGATGATTTCATCCATGGTAAGCCCCTTTTCCTCTTTTATTTTCAGTTTTTAGTTCATTTTCATGTTTTGTTGAATAAATTAGTCTCTCTTTATGAATTTTTTCAAACCCTGTTATGGGGATTTTAGTCTCTGTTGTGGAGATCTCCTTCTCCCCTATGGGACTTGTGAGTATGATTTTTTTTGTTTTTATGTATGAGGAAATGTTCTCGTTGATTGAAGTTCGAGACTCAACATAAAGGTCTTAGAATCTCGGTCAAGAATGCTCTTCTAAAACTATATATGTCACAATGATATAATTCCTCATCAATAACTGCTTGATTCGGCAAATACAAGGGGGTTGTACTATATTGTTCGATCTGGTTCATTGTAGTTTATTCGAAGACAAATTTGATTTAACCTTGTTTGATTGTATATTGTTTTTCTTTAATACCTATTGTAGATGTCGTTTGGCCTTATGAAATTTTCTCTTTCAAAAAAAAAAACTAACAGACTAAAATGCCAATTTTTTCTAAAAAGAAAAGGTAAGAAATAAAGATAATGAAAATTATCATGTAGTTAGCTTTTGAATCCTTAACTCTAAACAATATTTAGGTCCTTAATCCTATCTTTTTACAAAGATCAAAGTTAGTCTCATGGTATTTACCTTAACTCAGTGGTTGTTTGGTATATAGTAAATTTTGTAGGCAATAGAAATTCCCATGATTTTTAAATTGTATAGTTGTTTGGTTGACTAAAATTAAAAAAGGCGAATGAAAATCGTGAAATTGAAATTTCCACAAAACGGGGAATTTATTCCCGCGTTCATTCAAAACTCCCACATCAATTTATGGGAATTACAAAGTCTTTCTATCAATTAAACACATTAGTTAATTTTATAGGAATTACAAAAGATAAATAACTTCCTGGGAAATAAAATGACCACTCAATGTATGCTTAACCCGTAATTTCACAGTACTAATTAAAATGAAAGGAAACGTACAATAAATTCTGCTCACCTTTCTTGAACTCTCTCACAATTCTTCCGAGGTTATTATCGTCATCAGCGATTAATCGCTCGAACAACTTACTGATCTAGGGTTTTACATTTTGTTATTGGTGCGACTAATTTTTTAATATACTTCTAATATTGGAGCGATTTTGCGACATTAAGTGATATTCAGGGGCAAAAATGGCGGATGAAGCTAGCAGAACAGTATGTTTGTTAATTTTGTTGATTGTGAATTTTTCAGAATTAATGAAGCTAATGTTTGGCTAATTTTAATGCTATATTATTATTTTATATCCACAATTTGTGATTTATTTGAAGTTATGTGATGTATTATTATGTTTTTTAGGCGTTTATGGAGATTCAAGGTCGCATGGTTGAGTGTACTGCGAAATTGAAGCAGGTTAGTCCCATCTACCTCCAGAAAAAAGGAAAAAAGAATATAGCAAATGAGATTGTCTGTTCGTATCAGTTTATCGTGATGTTGTTTCGTCTCATTTTGTTTGTGAATTACATTTTCATAGAAATTAAGGCTCCAATTGGTTGGACGGAAAATGTTTTTAATGGAAAATACAATTGTAGATGAGTTTTCCTTTGTTTAGTTCCTTGTATGAGAAGTTAAAGAGAAAAGGAAAAATGAAAATGAAATGGGAGGATGGATGAGTTGAAGGAAAGAGGAAGGTGTAGATTAGGGAGGAAAATTGGTTTCCCTTCCTTTGTTCGGAAAGGGTTTTCCACCCTTGGGAAAACAATATTTCAAAATTTAAAAAATTGTTTTCCACTTTCACAAACCAAACAAAGGAAAATGGGGAAATCAGTTTTCCGATAAATTGTTCTCCACCCAACCAAAAACTCTCTAAATAATATTAAGCTTGTCTCTAAGCATGGTAATTGGTCTTTGTGTGGCTTGTACAATAAAGGAAATTAAGATCCTAGAGGTATGTTTGTTTCCTTTCTTTACACAAGAAAATTGTTATGGAAATATGACGTTTAGCGGTTGCCCTCCTGCCAAGTACTTGTGCATGGAGACACACCAAACAAGTACGAAGGAATGGAGGAATTTGGATAGGAGAGAAGTATATGAAAGGAGATGAGAATTGGTGATTTGGTTGGATGTTTGATGTGTGCTGAAATTGTGTCTGCTTTGCTGAAGTGTGTATATATTTGGCAGCGTGCATGATATAGAGGTCGATTGGAATTGAAGTATCATGTTTTTAATCTACTTTAGGTTCAGCAAAATTCCAAGCAAGCAAGATCTTACTGGAACTCTTCTACAGAGATGTTAATGCTTTCTATTGAAAGAGATACTTATTCGACTAGCTAGATTGAAACATGTTCCTATGCTTATTTATTAGCTAGTTGGGATTTAGAATTAGTTCGATAATCTTGGACCTCGGGTGCTACTTAATGAGATAAGCATGGTGGAATAGCAATGTAAGAATAATATGCTCGTTGTGTGCTTCTTCATTCAAATTCTATCAGAAGAGCTTGACTTTTCCCTGGAGATGTTGCATAACTGGAGTAATGACTAATGAGCTACTTTGAACATATAGGATAATATTTGCACTTTGGGACTTTTTAGATGTCTGCTTCCCGGTTCTGACTTTCCTGTTGGTGGCGGCGTATGAGAGGTTAAGATGTAGAAGTATTCACCATAAGTCCATAACTTATTATTTGGGATTACTAGAAGCTGTTTTCAGGAATGGGAAGTCTTTTGCGGACTTATATGTATCAACCTCTCCTTTCTTTTGACCTAGCTATACTCATGTCTAAGATGTGTCTGACTTCATAAATAGATAGGGATACTCAGTTATGAGCGTTGAAAAATACTAGGAAATAGTTAAAATCCTGATGTATTCAATTTTGATACTTCTTAAGATGCCTTCAGTTCTAGAAGGTTCCACACAGGAATTGAGTTGGAAAATGTCTTCAGAGAGGATGAGGAGTTTTTCATGTGCTTCATTTGTGTCTAGCCCTATTTTCCAGGAAAATTTTAATTGGGTGTTTGGATTGGGAATTTTTCTTGAGATTTGAAAGGTAGATTATGGGAGGGATTCATTTTCCCTGTTTTTATAACATGGGAGAAGAGGAAGAAGGGAAGAAGGAAATGGGAAATATCATTTTCTCTCCCCTCGTAGTAAACCAAATCCTTCCAAATTTAATCAGCATACTCATAAAACATGCTGTGAGGAAGCAGAGGGGTTTGTTTAATGTGATGAAGTTTATTGGATCATTGTCTCCTATATTGTTAGCACCATGATAACTTGTGACTCATTCTAAGTGTCCCCTGTCTTAAATAATGTCTTCTAGAATAATAGTTGTATGGTCTACTATTATCTATTGTGCTATTATATAGTTAATTTAACGCATCTTCTAATATCGATCCAGGTGCAAAATCAAATCCGTTCTAAAGAAACAGAGAAGAAGCGTGCTTTCTTAACTTTGGAGGAGTTGCGACAAGTGCCTGATGGCACAAATACTTACAAATCCATAGGTAAATTAACATTGGTGTCATAATGTATATAATAAGTTATTGAGACATAAAGTTACTAAAAGTGATTGAGAGGCATGGTGCATTTTTGCCACCAATGTTTTAAATGCTCTCATCTGCTGTCATTTAATGTTGATTGTGTACTTGCATAGATATTTGTACTTATTGGTATTTCTGTTTTCTATGTTTTGCAGGGAGAACGTGAGTGTCTTTCTTGACTCACCTATATGGATTTGTGAATGCAAATCCTTAAGATTATCTGATATCCCTCCATGGTTTTGTCCATCGTGTTCAGGTTTATGCTGGAGCCTAAGTCGGTCTTGATTAATGAGCAGGAACAGAAGTTGAAGGACAGTGAGACTGCAATTGCTTCTTTGCAGGTGTTTATGCTTAAAATTCGCTCGTCTATCTTGTCAATTAGTTTTCCTCTTTCCTGTCGTTTATTTTACTTTTCAGGTTTATGATTTTAAAATTCTCTTGACTGGATTCTAAATCGGATTCACATGGGCGTGTGACAGACTTCCAAGGAGTACCTGGAGAAGCAGATGGGAGAAGTAGAAAACAACCTAAAGGAGCTGTTGCAACAAGATCCTGGTCTTGCCCGTCAAATCATGTCCCTTTCAGTAATGTAAACTTCACTTTTGAGAATTTTCCTCTTGACTCTATTCTCTGGTAAAGAGTGTTTTTTTGTTTTGCTTTGAATTGCCTGAAGGATTCCATGACAATTATTATTTAGATTATAAGAACAGAATCTCGAGGATTTACTCTGCTTCTTTTAGACTGTCTCGAGGATCTCTAACAAAAGATGTTGCCCATGTCTTGCTTATGGCGTCATCTAATTGGTAATAGAAAAACACTAAATACTTGGTATGGAAACTAGCACACTAATTTTTAAAGAATGCCTTGAAAATTGAAATAAGTTTTAAGTAAAGATTGCTAGATTGGAAGGGACCTGAAGGCAGAAAAACATGGTAATTTATTTTAGCCCAACTCTTGGAAATAACCCTTTAGAAGACAGTAGGTAACCTAAGATTGTTAGGCAAATTTCAGTAATCTAGAGCATAAAATCCTATAATGGCCAACTTTGGATGATTTTATTGATTTGCCTCTACATCCTGACTGTTCCTGTGATGCTATGCTCCAATATAGTATAGATACTAGTAACATATGGCCAACTCTCTTGGAGTTATAGAATGGCTGATCTTCGTGCTTGAAACCGGCGATATTCACCTAGAACCCATATGGGGAAGATACGTCGGCACGCTGAAAACTCAATGGTGCAGTTCTTCCAGAATACCCCAGTGAGTTCCTGTATAAAAGTTACCATACCATAGCTGTTAGTCGTCCTTTTACCGGGAAAGCAAAATGAGGGAGGCGAAGAAAAGTTAATGTCGTGTTTTAATTTTGAAAAAGTGAAGTGAAGCTATGGATGCTAAATGGGAAGTAACACTGTATAAAGTGACTCAAGTTAAATGATGCTCTCTAACATGTAGGCTTCAAATTAGTACCTATTTTTCTTATAAAGCTAGGGAAGCTTGAAGGGGCAAAAATTTGATTTCCCATAGTAGCATATTGCCTTTATTCTCTTTTTCTTTTTTGGTTTTTTTTTTTTTCGCGGGAATTTCACCTTCTTAAACAACCCAATTTATTCCCTCCAAAGAAACAACCCAATTCATTATGGATGCAACCTAACTCACAAAAAGTTCTATTCAACTTATTTTTCTAGAACTTCATCTGTTTTTAAAAATATTTTCGTTTTTTAAAATAGTAGTTGAAATAATTCGAATAGAACAGACCCTTCGCTCGTAAAGTCTCGAAAGGTGAAATGAAAGATATGGGGTTAAATTGCTGTTTTCATGGCTCCCTTAAGAAAAATTCTTACCTGCACTGGAAAATCTCCATCTTCCATCTGTGAGTTGATCAGTAATCTCACCCCTCGTTCTATGGGAGTTGGATCTACATCCCCCTGTTGCATAAGGGAATATTCATTCAGGTTACCATAAAATCAATTTGCTTACAGTATCTATTCCACAAGGAGCTGTTTATTATAGAGTTATACTCACCTGTCCTGCTCTTATAAGAGCCAACAATGCCCATGATGTTTGCACCAAATTTGACTTGTTTCCTTCCAAGTTTGTGTAAATCTGCTGGGCAAATCCCAAATAGAGGAGTGAAGTGAAATTATTTACAAATTGCGGATTCGATTGAAGGGGCGAAAAAGGTAATTTTGTATGGTTTAATTACATCAGATAGTATGTAGTAAAAACAGACAGTAAATTCATATTACCTCGTTTGAGCAGGAGAGGTAACTCTCGCCCCACCCACCATCTGGCAACTGCTTTGATAGCAAAAACTCACAAGCCTTGTGCACTGCCAGACTATTATGGTAGTCTTTTTTACAACTTGCTAGTGCCTCCACTCCAAACCATGTTCCATATGTATAACAGATCCCCCAATAACCATACCTGCACTCACATAAACCCCAGAAAATTATAATCACTTCGTTTTCTTCTGTTTCTTTTTTATAAGAAGGCAAAAAATCTTATATTGTTGTAGAAGATCGCCTCACAATAACTTATTGCGGGCCTGTTTTTGTTGGAAATTATGACATGTTATCATAAAATTGGGATTTTTCATTAAAAGAACCCCGCTTGAAAGTTCTTTACCTTTACTATCAACATTATCATTCCCTTCCTAGGAAGCTTTGACGGATTTACTTCAGGATTATCTTAGAAATTCTCGAGAAGAAAGAGTTATAGTGATAATTTTACTCTTAAGTTTAATATCATCTTGCGGATCTTTTTTCTGGTGACTTACAGTAAATTAGTGTAAGACGGTCTGACCTAAAGTATGTTCTATATAGAAGTAGGAAGTTTCGAGGCAGAGATAGAGGGAAAAATACTCACCAGGAACCATCAGGGTTTTGAGTCTCCTCAATGTACCGT
Source organism: Beta lomatogona (assembly GCA_947646795.1). Classification (NCBI taxonomy): domain Eukaryota; kingdom Viridiplantae; phylum Streptophyta; class Magnoliopsida; order Caryophyllales; family Amaranthaceae; genus Beta; species Beta lomatogona. The sequence goes on from CANSNZ010000490.1 coordinate 157,372, forward strand.
AGTCCTTTGGAGATGCAATATTCAATTTCTTTCCTGCGGTGTGTTGGGTACTGCTCCTTGAAGAGTGTTAAAGCTTGAACCACTGAGGAAGTGCACTCAACAAACCTAAAATGATTTCATTGAAAACTTATATATATATTCAAATTGGAAAAAATCATTATTTATAAGGTCTCTGTAAAATTTTAGCATTGGTTATGCAAGTGTATGAAAATGTTGGCATATAAAAACTTACTCTCTTTCGATCAGGACATCTTGAAAAAGCTCCGTGGGATTAAATTTCTGAGAAATCATATCAAAATAGAAATGTTTCTTATGATTTATATATATTTCTAAAGAGTTTAAGTTCACTAATATTATGTAGAAATACATAAATAGGTCAAACCTCTACCCAACGAAATGTTCGCCTAGGCTCCCAAACTGTGAAACCACCTGTCTCACTCTATAACAAGAATTAAACAAATTTCATAGAAAAGAAACTCAAAAAATAATGTGACAGATAAATTAGGAACAATAGGCTACTGAGTGCTCTGTTTCTTCCCTATCTAAAGAATATAAATATATAAGGGAAATAAGTTTTAATAAGCAACAGTCAATTTTAGTAAATTCAGTTCAGTCAGTTAAAATATCAGAATAAATTTTAGTTCGTAAAAACAAGCTTAGTCAGTAAAAGTATCAGAAAAATATAAGTTAAAGTGAATAAGGACTAAAATAAGGTAATAAGGTATTTTATTAGGAGAAACTATTGTAAATCATAGTTTTTCGAAAAACAAAAACTTTCTATTATGTTAACAATTTCTGATATAAAATGTAATAGTGATCAAGGGGAAAATAAAAGGTAACAAGAAAACATTGTTACACAAACCTGTAGAGAAAGAATGAAATTAACGGCATCATATAAGCGCTCAGCTTCGATTTTCTCCCCCACGAGATTGGGGAATATTTGTGAAAATAAGAGTACAGCCTGTACAATAAAAGGTTAGTTGTAATTTAGCAACGCTTCCTTTTTCTTATTTTGTCTTTTTAATAATTGAAAAATTAAGCAAAGTGCAAATAAAGTATTTCTAGAAAATATATTAATTTGCTTTATGACAAATAAATGTTTTGTGTTAATTACCTTAAGCGATTCTGCAGTGCAATCAGAGACTTGCCAACCATGATCAGCTGTTGAAAATGTCCAAGCACCTTTACAAATATGTCTATACATCTCCTCAAAATTTCCAGTAGGATTTTCCCTAATCTTTTTATTAAAAAAAAAAAAAAAAAAGCACACCAAAGTTGTTCAATTTTTATGCAACAATTTGCTAATTGAAAAATACAAAAAAGGCTACATGGCATAATAATGGTTCTTTATTTGAGTGAGAGAGGAGATAGTGAGGAGTGATTAAGTGAAGGATGAAGGATACATTTAAATCTTCTACAACACAGTGTAGTCTAGACTCTAGAGGAGTATTATTGCGCTAGGAAATTTTTATTATTATGTTTGCCACTGTAATGAGGAGGGGTGCTAATTGAGCGAGTCCAGCGTAACGGAATAATGACTTTCAAAATCGTCTTTGTTTGTCAATGACACGCACGGGGAATCTGGAAGTAATTAGGGAGTGACACAACTACACAAGGGATCCCTGCTGGTGACACAGAAGGCTTTAGTTGAACTGAAGAGGGTTTCACGTACGTATGATTAAACATCAAACACAGAGATATTCTAATTTCTGAATTAAGAAAGACGGACCTGTGATGCTTTGAGAAAATGGTGTGCTTTCTGAAGGGTTGATGCGTATTCTTGAGTAAGGTCGCTCGCAATAATTGCTTGCATCCCCAAGGCTGCTTCCCACGTTTGGCAACCAATAACCTGCTCCCAAAGTCCCAACGTAATACTCTAAAATTAGAAATTTTAGTTCCATCTTAACTTATTGATTGTGGAATATCGAGCTTTGATATGTACTACTGTTTTTTTAAATCTACACAATTCAACTTTCATAAATGTCAATGAAAAACTTTGACCATTAATATTTTAGTTATTCGTAATAATTATAACAAAGTTGATATAATCAAACTATGAATTGGGATTGAATTTAACAAGATCCTTTATGTCTATGTTTTTCTTTATGTATGTATCATAAGTTATAGTCGAAGTGAAGTATGTCAATATTTCAAATGTACAATGTGTGTAGATTCAATAGAAACGTAGGGAGTACAAGGTACTTGGTTATGAAGATTAAAGAGAGTACCTTAAACTTCATCCCATCATCTCCAAGCCACAAAAAAGTCTGGGATTCTGGCTAAATGTTTTTTGTATGCTGCTGAATTCGGATCTTCCACCCAACAAGCCATCATAGAAAGAATCTGTGCCATAAACGTTATATTTTGGTATTGTTGCGAGTTGCCAAATAATTAACAACTATATTTAAAACCTATGTGGCATTTGCTTTGCTTAATTTTCAATTATCCGAATTTATAATTGTTTGAACTTATAACTGTTTGAACTTGTTACCCTTGATTAAACCTATTAGAATTTACTGTAGTAGCCTTATTGATACAAACCTATACGATCATTAGTCTTGAATTTCCCTTAATTAAGTGAGAATAAGGTGAGAAGAACATAGTCTTAGGATATAGTCTCGTCTATATGATTCCCTTAATGGCTCAGTATAGACTGAAAAAAACAGTGCAATGCTGTATAACCTTCTCCACACAACCAATGCAGCAATATCTACTGTTAATGTCTTCGTAGTGTATATTCTACATAGCGGTTTTGAGTGCCTTCTGTCTGAGCTTTGAGAAGGGCCAGTGATTGAGGATTGGCTCAGCAATGTGGTGAAGAAACCCCCATAATATGTCTTGCATAACAAAATGTGGATAGTACAGATCCTCCTACAAATACAAAAGATTGGAATATTTTGTACTCGTACATAAAGTTAAGTCATAAACTTCTCCAATATATCGTTTAATAGGCTTTATTAATGATGATAACAAAAGAGTTATAATGAAAATTTCATTAACCGTAGTTTATTTATTGAGATGTTAGAAAAAACTACATGTCAAAAAGCAAAATATACTTCTATATATAATTACGCTTTAGAAAACAGGCCGCATTTAAGATTTCATCAAGCAACCCTTTAATGTATTGTTTTCTCTCCACCGGCCACCACCTTCCTCCACTCCAATCTCCGACAACACCCTACCTCCGGCAAAAGACATTCCCCTTCCCCTCCCGTGGGTCTTTTGACCTCCCCTTCCTCTTTTATGGCTTTGGCAAACTCCTGCTTATCCTTCCCCAAAACTTTAATGAGATAAACAATAAAATATACGCAATCAACCATAATATTCAAAAAAATCATTACATATTTTTACACATTCTATCGACTCCAAATCAGATGTAGCTGTATTATGTTATGACAATATTTTATTAGATACTCCACCATAATAGGCATGAAAATGTTACAATTTTTTTTGTACACTTTTTTGTTCTTTTGCTCTCTGTAAGCATCTTAATTGAGTAAATAAACAAGGTTGAAGAGTTGAGTCTTGGTTGTAAATGCTCACGGTGGCAAAAGTTGTATTATTCACAAATATGGCTTTGAAGAACCAGAGTAATGAAAGTGAGAAAAACAAAAAGAAACAAATCATAGGAAATGTTAAAGACTTACCTTGGCACATGTATTTCTAGCTCTGTTCCAGTTTATCTTATAGTAGGGTTGAGTGTATAGTTCATTTCTGAGCGAGAGAATCAGTTGAGTGATAGGACCAACAAATCTCTTTCCATATAAATATGATACTGGCATATACACCAATCGGCTGTAGCTTAAAGTTTTCCCTGTCATTGATCAAAAGTTCAATATTGGATTTTAATCCTCTAATCTACAATGTTTTTCTACTTGAAATTGACATGGTTTAATAACTATATTCTTGTAGTATTTAAGGGCGAAACTAAAGGGGGCTGGCAGCGGCCGACCTCTACGGCCCACCCTTGAGGTCCTTATATTTTTAAAGTGGCCATTGTAGGTTTTTAAGGTGTCTTCCCTTGTTTTTTTATCTTTCTTACTTGGAATCTTGACACTATTCATACTTAGAGAGTATCTTCTCAATTTTTCCCAATTTATAAGAAAAAATATAGTCGTGTGGGATCTTGTTTGATTAGTCTCAATTAGTACTTTATTAATATTCAATCATTATAATTTTTACTAATATATAATGAAAGATATTTAGGTTCAACGACGTGCATTGGGAGACGCGCACAGGAAAGGAGAATGATAAAAAAAAACAGAGGGAATATTTTATTAAATTGGTGATTTTATCATAAAAATGCTCTTACTTGATTGGTAAAGTGGAATATTATAAAGATAATTTTATTATAAATTTGCTTTAGATATTCTTGGCCTTGTTAACTTTTGAGTCCTGGTTTCTCCCCTAATTTATATATACTAGGTTTGAAGCCCGTACGTTGCACGGGTTGCTGTTTATTTTATGTTATTCCAATCTTTTTGTTAATATTATTGTTGATTTTGTGTTGCTGTGAAATAAGATTTTTCAACACCATTGTATTTACATACTTCCTCCGTTCTTTTTCTATTACAACAATTACCGCTTTAGGTAGTTTCATCTTTTGGAACCATTCCACTTTTGGTAAAAAAAAAGTAACTACAGTTGATAATATTATCTTTACTTTATGTTAATAAAACCATCATTAATTACCCAAATTGCTTTATAAAGTTGTGTTTAATTTATTAAGGATTTATTTATCCCCCTACTCTAGTTAACTAAAGAGGTACTTCTATGCTAAACGAACCATTTTTTATTTCCTTAAAAACCATGCCCAAACCAATTGTTGAAGTAGAAAAAAAATGGAGAAAGTATTTGTCATTATACTATAATTTCTAGATTTAATTTGTTATTGTGATATATAAATTTTATAATTTTTAATATTCAATTGAATACTATAGTTAAGCTATTATTAAATGGTATCTCAATAACAGGTATGACTGCTAATACAGTTTAACATGGAATTAAGTTAATGGAGAAAAGAATAAGATCTGAGATATAGATATATGGAAAATAAATAAATAATTATGTATACAATAAATATTATAAGAATAAAATAATTAATCAATTGCGTAATACCTCTGCAATCTCGATGACAAACTTTCATTTGATCTTCATGTAATGCCATCATGGAATGCTATCGTTACAAAACTATAGATATGAATTTTTTTATCTTCATATGACTTGATTTTTAAAAGTATGATTTTAAAAGACATAATTACTATTGTCACATATTATATGCTATTTTTATAGTTATTCTTATAATTATTTAAAATAAAGAATAAATAATACGTTATTGTTCATCTAAATAAATATATTTTCATAAGTTGTAAAACTATATTGTATATGGATCTTATTTCGAAGCATATTTCAAGCACTCTCCGACGGTAAAAAAATTATACTATTGCGAATTATGTAGCAAAAGTTATATTTAATTTACATAGTATAATAATTTAGGTTGTTTATTTAAAATTAGACTGTAATATTCACTCATCCAAAACACCTTATATGTACTTATATTTATGTTGAACACCATTTTCTTTCAAAAAAAAAAATTGTTGAACACTATTTTCTTAAAAAAAATTAAAAGTTAATAAGAATGACATGGCATGCTTACGTGGAGCTCTTTATAATATTCTAAGGTCTGTTTTATTTAAATCAAACTCTAATTTTTACATAATCCAAAACTCTAATATATATGTAACTTTATCGCTATAGATTTTAGTTTTTGTCGTAACAACAAAGTTTCCTTAATAAATTTTGTTGCAATACTATATTGTTTTGGTTTAGTTGGGTAAGGTTAAGGTTTTAAAAGATAATATGTTTAATCCTGTAAATTGAACCTATAATCAAATGTTATAATCACATGTAATACACTATACTTAATACTTATAGCTATTATTATATTTATCTAAAAAAAGACTAAATAATGTCTTACAATTCATTTATTTTAATATATTTTCATGAGTTATAAAACTATATTGTAAATAGATCCTATTTTGAAGCATATTTCAAGCACTCTCCACTGATAAAAAAATTATAATATTTTGAATTAGGTAGCAAAAGTTAAATTCAATTTACATAATATAATAATTTAGGTTGTTTATTCAAACGCAACTCTAATTTCCCCCTATCCAAAACTCTTTTATGTATTTAAATATATGTAGAATTCTATTTTTTTTTTCAAATATTTAAAATAAAAACTAATGACATGGCAATCCTAAGTGACACTCTCTATTTCATAAATTATAGAACTATATTGTAAATGGATCTTATTTCGAAGCATATTTCGAGCACTATCTAATGGTACAAAAATTGTAATATTTTGGATTAGGTAGCAAAAGTTATACACAATTTACATAATAAAATAATTTAGATTGTTCATTCAAAACGAAACTCTAAATTCTGCTTATCCAAGACTCCTTATATGTATTTAAATATATGTAGAGCTCTATTTTTAGAAAAAAAAAATTGATGACATGACAATCCTACATGGCGCTCAATATTTCATAAGTTGTAGAACTATATTGTAAATGGATCTTAATTCGAAGCATATTTTGAATGCTCTTCAATGGTACAAAAATTATAATATTCCGAATTTTGTAGCAAAAGTTATACACAATTTTCATAATATAATAATTTAAGTTGTTTCAAATAGAAACTCTAATTTTCGCTTATCCAAATCTCCTTTTATGTATTTAAATCATGTAGAACTCTATATTTTTAAAAATAAAAATATAAATTGATGACATGGCAATCCTACGTGGCGCGCTATATGAGCTCGAAATCTTGATGAGCTCTCTATGCTCCCGAAAAGTTCCTCCTTTATATATATATATATATATATATATATATTGATTATTTTGAAATACTTTATAAAAAGAATAGTTTTAAAAACAATTCAAGCAATAATATTTCTGTAATTTAGAACATAATAGAATAATATACTTTTATAAGATAATTGATAACCTGGATGTATAGGTACAAATTTTGGAAGTAGCCAAAGCTCCGGAGGCGTTGGGTTGCACCCATCCCATTCATACACTCCAAGCACCTATGTAACTCAAAACAAATAAAGGAAAAAATAAAGGCTTCTTTAATTTGTCACCACAATCAAATTTATAATTATGTACTTCCTATATTTAGTGCTGATTTGATTAACATTATAATTATAAGAATTTAAAGTTGTTTAGTTGTCCAAATCATAGGGAGTTACGCTTTTTGACAGTTTTACTTCCTACAAAATAAATGAAGTCACTTACTAACATCTCAAGTTAGTGGAACCTTCCATAATTAACCATATAATATTTGTACTTCTTAGGAAATATTAACATAAGTAGACATATCTATAAGTGGTTGGTAAAAAAAATTCTCTCGCCGCTCTCTACCCTTTCTCCCTAAAAAACCCAGCTTGCCACCCTAACCAAACAAGCGCCGCTTTCGAGCAGGCTCGCTGGTGGCCGGCCTGAGCGTGCGCCGCTCACCTGGTCGCCTGCTCCGATCCCTGTAGTCGTTTTAGGTTGTCGTGCTTTTCCCCCTTCCCCGCGTTGAGTCTAGTCTGTGTTTCCCCTTCCCCGTCATTGGTGGTGACCCTTAGTTGTTCCCTTCTCCGGTCACCTAGCTTGCTATGTATAGTCGTTCCCTACCCCGTTCCCCTGTCGAGTCGTTCCTCTATAGTGCCGCTTCGTTATTCCCCGTTCCCCTTTTTGTCGGTTTTGTGCGTTTCCCCTCCCCCTAGTCCATCCCCTGTTTCATTTTGTGTGCATTTCTTTTCGTTGGGGTTTTGTGTTGGTCGGTCTCCCCCAATCGTTGTCGGTCTCTTTGCATCGTCGGTCCCCATTCCCCCCGCCCCCGTCCTTATGTCTTGTAAGCACGATCCCGTAGTTCGTATTGTAGTTGTTTTGGACTTCCCTCCCCCTCTTCCAATTTAGAGTCCGGCTCCCTATCCCTCCCCCCCGGTTCGTGTCGGGATCCCCTTTCCTCCTCCCCCCTGTTAATGTCGGGCTTCCCTCCCCCTCCCCCCCTGGTTGTTGGAATTTTCAAATAGGTATGTCAAGTATTTTCTTAAAAATGTGAGTTAAATCTCTGAATAAAAGGAGTGCGTTGTTTTCGAGTTGTTAAACAAGTTGTCCGTGGTTGGTCGTGGCCATCGACAAATGTTTGTCAGTTGGGTCAGGTTTGGTGGTTCAAGGTTGTTATAGTAGTCTATGTCGGTTTTTGGGAATTTGTGCTGTGGGACAAGGTGACTCAAGAAGTTCGTGAGCATGGACGAGGCGATGATAGGTTTTCTTGGTTGGGACGTATGTTTTTCGGTTTTGCAAACCGAGTTTGGTTCTCTCTTTAGCTTGGCATTGATTTTAATGGTCCTTGCCTTGACAACTTCAAATCTGCAGGCGGCACCCCGGTTGCATCTGGGGGTTTTCAGCACCCCCACTCATCTGCGTTTCTCCTACGTTATGGAGAAACCTGAAATACTCTCGAACGAGAGTAATGAGTCACAATGAACGTGACTCTTTGAAGTATCATGAGCCCATAATCCCAAGCAATAATAACAGATTGTTGGGATTGCTCATGCGGCGAGACGCGACGCTCGCCGTTGGTTGTTCGTTGTCCGGATCGTGAACGTCATCTGCTTCTTCTACCACTTCCATTAGCATTCCGAGGTTCGAATCCGCCATTACACGCACTGACCAATGACGCCCCCCTTCCTAAGCGCTTTTGTATCAGTTTTACTTATTTTGGTTTTAGTTGGAATGTACGAGCTCATACAGCTCATTTAGGTTTGTTTGTTTTCGGTTTGGTTGTATTAGCATTAGGTTGTACTTTCGCTTTTAATTAATGCACGATTTCTCATTGTAAAAAAAAAGGGAAATTCTCACTGGTATATTTCAACTTTTAACAAATCCCAATGGTATACCTAAGTTTTTGGATTCCCAAAAACATACCTAAGCTACTGTTCAAAGATTAAATGTGATATAAGTTGCTATTATGCCGTTAAACCTTATTATTTTCTGTTAAACTCTTGTTTACGTGGTTACTCACCATGGTTAAGGTGAAATTAGGGTAACCACCCATTGAGTGCTTGACATCTACCCTCTCTTCTATTGTTTGAACAAAAACTCTCTAAATTCTCCATATCTCACTCACTGTAACTCACTCTTGTCAAATCATCGTCATTTCATGGGTGCTACTTGATCACTCTGAGTGCCTGCTTCCATTTTTTTTCATCCATGAGAGAGTAGCTTCAATCGAAAACCTCACTAAGTTGCTGCAAATCCAATCATTTCAATGTTTCTGAGTGTCTCAGTAAGAAATCGCATTCTCTCTTGATTAGAACTGTATCACCATGATGTATACAAATTGCTATCTTTAGGAATTCAATACTATATGTCACTTGTAGCATTTTTCTAATACATTTGGAAAGAAGAATTTTCTTATTCAATTGTATTTAATTCTGCAGAACTGTGCCAACTTCCTTCTTTTCAACTTTTCATTTCTTATATTTAGTGGAAGGTTATTGGGTTTACCTTGTATAGCTCCTAGTTTAAAATGTATAACCTTTGTATTATCATGGGCCAAGGGCCTCATAAGCATGTATATAAGCTGTATTTGCAGCCTTAGTAAAGAATACACAAAATCATTAAACCTAAACATATTTATCATGGTATCAAAGCCACACACCTAAACCTCTCGTTTTTTTTTTTTTCTTCTCTCCCCTACTGTTGTCTGCTTTACCCAGCACCACCAGCGTGGTTGTCTGCTTGTTGCCGCAAGATGACGGAGGATGGAAAGATTGATATTCATTCACCATATTACTTAGGTTCCGGCGACCAACCCAGTAATCTTATCTCTCATGTCACTCTCAAAGGTGATAATTATGTGGCTTGGACGAGAGCCATGATCTTGTCCCTTAAAGCTCGACGAAAGTTCGGCTTCGTCGACGGAACTATTGTTAAACCTACTGCTGCCAAGCAACTTCTTGATTGGGAAACCGTGAATTCAATGTTGGTTTCATGGATCTTGCGCAGTTTAGACCCTAAGCTCGCCTCCTCTATTCCTTTTTATGATGATGCCCAGGGCTTGTGGACATACCTTGAACATCGGTTTTGCGTCCCGTATGGACCTCGCCTGCAGCAACTTCGGGCCACCATTGTCGACTGTAAACAGTCCAAAACCATGACCGTCGAGGATTATTTCAACCACTTGACCGGATTATATGACGAACTACATCGTCTTAAACCTTTGCGTTCTTGTTCTTGTGGCAAGTGTGTGTGTGATGTTGCCGCTAAACTTGCCGTGGATCGCGATGAAGAAATTCTTCATCAATTTTTGATTGGACTCGATGATGATGCTTATGTACTGTTCGTACAAATTTATTGTCCCAAGCTCCTCCAGTGGATCTCAACCGTGCCTACCAAGCACTTCTCCAAGAGGAGCGTTCCCGTGATATTGCCCGTGGCAAGGCTGTCCCCACCGACACTCATGCTTTTGCCCTTCAAGCCGATTCTCGTAAGCTTTCTCGTCCTGATAAACGTAATCTTACTTGTACATATTGCAAACGTCGCGGCCATGATCGTGATTCTTGTTTTAAATTGAATGGTGCTCCTACTTGGTGGCTTGAGAAATATGGTTCCTCTTCGGGTTCTATGCCTTCCACTACTACTCCCGGGGCCACCAATGCTGCTGCCAGCAACACTCGTTCGCGTCCCGTCGAAGCTGCTGCCCATGTGAAGGCTCATGCCATCACCGAACCTCCTGCCCATGTCGTGGGGGCTGCTTCTGCTTCGGCGTCCCTTACACAAGAGCAGGTTCACCTCCTTTTGAATATGCTTAATACTGACAAGGTTTCTCGTGATCGTATGGCGGGTAAGTCTTCTTGTATGCTTTGGATTATTGATTCTGGGGCCTCTCATCATGTCACCGGTGATGCTTCTTGTCTTTCTCATATGCAATCTATCACTGGATGTCCCGTGGGCCTCCCTAATGGTTCTCGTGCCGTTGCTACTCTTGCGGGACGTGTCTCTCTTCCTGGGGATGTTATTCTTCATCATGTTCTTTATGTACCTCAGCTTACCTGCAATTTAATATCGGTTTCGCAACTCATTGATGAATCTCATTGTATTGTTCGTTTCACTGACTCTTTATGTGCTATTCAGGACCAACGTTCGGGGACCCTGATTGGAGCAGGTGAACGCCATGATGGACTCTATTATTTCCGCAGTATTCCGACCGTGCATGCCGTGACTGTTCCGGGATTGACAGAGTTTGAGTTATGGCATCGTAGATTGGGTCATCCTTCTGACCGCGTTGTCAAGTTAGTTCCTGCCATTCGTTCTAGTACTAGTCCGAAAAAGTTGAATAAAGCTTGTATTACTTGTCCTCAAGCTAAACAAACTAGGGATAGTTTTCCTATTAGTGATCATACTGCTAGTCGTATGTTTGAATTGATTCACTGTGATTTATGGGGGCCCTATTCTACGCCTTCTTCCTGTGATGCACTATATTTCTTAACTTTGGTGGATGATTATTCTAGAGGTGTTTGGGTGTATTTGCTAAGAAGTAAAACTGAAGTTCATCATGCTTTTCACAATTTTTTGGCTATGGTTGAGCGTCAATTTGATAAACTTGTGAAAATTGTGCGTACTGATAATGGCACCGAGTTCAATTGTATGCTTGATTACTTTATTTCTTGTGGCATTTTATTTCAAACATCTTGTGTGGGTATTCCCCAACAAAATGGTCGTGTTGAGCGTAAGCATCGACACATTCTCAATGTTGCTCGTGCCTTGATGTTTCAAGCTCACCTTCCTGTTACTTTTTGGGGTGAATGTGTTCTCACTGCTGTTCACTTGATTAATCGTACTCCCTCCGGCTTACTACAAAATCGTACTCCCTATGAGGTGCTCTATGGTGTTGAACCTTATTTTGATGCATTACGTATTTTTGGTTGTTTGTGCTTTGCCCATAATCAAAAAGCAAAAGGTAATAAGTTTGCTCCCCGTAGTCGTCGTTGTGTGTTTATGGGGTATTCTACTGGTAAGAAGGGGTGGAAGTTGTATGATTTAGAGCAAGGTGTTTTTTTTGTCTCTCGGGATGTACTGTTCCATGAAACTGAATTTCCATTTGCTTCTATTGCTCCTATGAATTATGATGCTCCTGCTGAACCATTTGGAGTTGATTCGGTTTTTTTGGACGATTTGGAGTCCATTTTGGACGCCTCGGTGGGCCTATCCCCCGAGCCCATTCCTACCGCTCAGCCCGCGCCCAGCTCCTCTCCTGGTTCCTCAGTTGTGGGCCGCGAGCTGGTGCCCGTTCCCTCACCTGCCAGCACGCTGGGTGTTGAGTCCTGCGCTGCTTCGACTACTCCTGGGCCCAGCGCTGCTACTATGCCTTCTGAGTCCCGCGACTCTACTGCTCCTCCTTCTGGGCCTCTAGTTACACTTGGTCGTGGTCATAGAGCCAAGTATCCCTCTACTCTTCTTCGTGATTTTGTCACCAACTCGGTCCGGAATTTGAGTCCATCACCGCCATCATCTCCCTCCACTGGCTCCCCATGTACTCCTTACCCCTTAGCACATTTTGTGTCTTGTGAAAAAATTTTCTATGCGCCACCGTATTTTTTTCTTGAAATTTGTTTCGGACGCGGTTGAACCCCGCAATTTTACGGAAGCTATGAAAACTTCTAGTTGGCGGACCGCTATGCAACAGGAGATCAGTGCTCTTGAGGACAATGGTACCTGGGTTATGGAACCTCTTCCCCCCGGGAAAAAGGCTCTTGGTTGCAAATGGGTTTATAAAATTAAACATCACTCTGATGGGACCGTTGAACGTCTCAAAGCTTGTCTTGTTATTTTTGGCAACCATCAGGTCGAAGGTATTGATTACACTGAAACCTTTGCTCCCGTTGCCAAAATGGTCACTGTTCGTGCTTTCTTAGCTATTGCTGCAGCTAAGAATTGGGAGCTACATCAAATGGATGTTCACAACGCCTTTCTTCATGGCGACTTGGATGAGGAAGTTTTTATGCGACCTCCCCCAGGTTTTGTCTCTCCTCGTCCTGGTTTAGTTTGTCGGTTGAAAAAGTCTCTGTATGGTCTGCGTCAGGCTCCTCGGTGTTGGTTTTCAAAGCTTGCCACTTCTCTGTTGTCCTATGGCTTCTCTCAGTCTTACTCCGACTATTCGCTTTTCACCCCGACCCGGTGGTTCCGTGCAAAGCTTTCTGTGCTTGTCTATGTCGATGACTTGATCATTTCGGGTAACGACTCTGCTGCTATTGCTGCTTTTAAAGCTTATTTGAGCTCGTGTTTTCATATGAAAGATTTAGGGGTGCTTAAGTATTTTCTTGGCATCGAGGTTGCTCGTAGTTCAGATGGCATCTTTCTTTGTCAACGTAAATACACCTTGGATATTATCACCGAAGCTGGCCTCTTGGGGGCTAAACTTGCGGCTTTCCCTATTGAGCAAAATCATACTCTTGCTCTTGCTTCTCGTGCCTTACTTCCTGATCCCGAACCATACAGGCGTCTGGTGGGCCGTCTCATTTATCTCTCTTTCACTCGTCCTGATTTGGCATATGTGGTTCACATTCTGGCCCAATTTATGCAGCATCCGCGGCTTGATCATTGGGATGCGGCCCTTCGCGTTGTTCGTTACTTGAAGGGAAGTCCTGGCCAGGGTATTTTACTCGGCGCAGATTGTGATCTTTCTCTCTCAGGTTGGTGTGATTCGGATTGGGCTAGTTGCCCTCTTACTCGGCGCTCTCTCACTGGCTGGCTTGTGTTTCTGGGTGCTTCTCCTATCTCCCCGGAAGACCAAGAAGCAACATACGTTCTCGTTCTTCCGCCGAGGCCGAGTACCGTTCTCTCTTGATGTTACCTCTGAGCTCAAGTGGCTCAAGGCCTTACTTGACGGGCTTGGCGTTCACCAACCCAAGGCCATGCGCCTGTTTTGTGATAGCAAGTCTGCCCTCTACATTGCTCAGAATCCCGTGTTTCATGAACGAACGAAACACATTGAGGTTGATTGTCACTACGTTCGTGATGCGATCTCACCTGGGTCTTATCGCTCCTTCTCATGTTTCTCTTGTTGAGCGACTTGCCGACATATTCACTAAGGCTCTTGGAAAGAAACAATTTTTGTATCTCCTTCGCAAGTTGGGCATTTGTGATCCGCATGCTCCAACTTGAGGGGGGGTATTGGGTTTACCTTGTATAGCTCCTAGTTTATAATGTATAACCTTTGTATTATCATGGGCCAAGGGCCTCATAAGCATGTATATAAGCTGTATTTGCAGCCTTAGTAAAGAATACACAAAATCATTAAACCTAAACATATTTATCAAAGGTTCTACTCATTCTTTCGGTGAAGGATTAAGACCTGACTCAGTTTATTGTGCCTTTATCCCTTGATGAACAGCTTCATCTGCATTTAATTTCCTGTTAGAAAGGTATTTGTATTTGCCTCATTCTTTCATTGCAATTACTCGTATTATGCAGCTCTTACATAAATGGAACAGGTAATTCGATAGAGGTTTTGTTTTCCATGGTGATGTGATTATTCATCAGATGTATAACAATTCTCTGCTGCTAAGGTTTCTATAAACCCTATTGAAAAACCTTAGCCAACCTCAAAAAAAATTTCCAACATTCCCATAATTTATTTTTCAATCCTCGTAACTAATGCCTTTATGTTCAGTTCATTCAACTGCGTTCTTTTAACAGATTGTGCTGTTAACAGTTGAAACATCTACAGCGTTTTGGATTTGTTTTTATCCTCAAAACACGGTTTGTGCTGTTAAATAAAGGGCATCATGGAGTTCACACCTGCCATTTGAATTGGATGAGCATGTGTTTTGAGACATAACAGTAGTAGCAAGAGGAAGGAAGGTTGAAATTGAAGAATTTGAGATGAAAGAATGAGGAAGAAGGGTGATTTCGGTTTTATAGTTGGTAGGGTTTAGTTTGGAGGGAAATCACTTAGCAAATTACGTGGTTAACCAAGGTTAAATAATATCTACCTAAAACAAATACACTTAACAGCACACTAACTGATTTAACCAATTATGTCACATATGAGCAGATGGCAATACCTCAGGTATGTTTTTAGGAATCCAAAAAATGTGGGTATACCATTGGGATTTGTTAAAAGTTGAAGTATACCAGTGGGAATTTCCCCAAAAAAAAACATAAGTAGACATAAAAGCAGACTGGGCAAGAAAAGGATTAGTAATAAGATGAAGTACTCTAATAGCCTGATGTTAGGTTTAGTACGAGCCTTTTTTAATTTGCAATTCTTGGTTAATTGGCGAAATGCCGAATGAAAGATTTATCATTTTATGTTAAAAATTTAAAGAATAAGAGGGCATTAGATGCAATTTTGCACTATAACCTTTGAATGCAGATCACAATTAGTAAAGCGGATCGTTGGATGATAATTTAGTTTGACAACAAACCAAATGCAACTCGATTTAAAGAATAAAGATATAATCTAAAAAAAGTGAATATCCAATTTGAACTCCATTGAAACCAAGGTGGAGTTCATGTAAAGTCGGACAAATTCAACTGGAATATGATTACTATTGTCATCACGTCAACCGACAGATTGAAATTATATTGCATCATGTAGTGAACTCTTTTTCTTCAAATGCTTTGTTTTATGATCTTTAAAGTGATAAAATAATATAAATCCGAGTCAATAACAAATAGTTTAACATACGGTCAATGTGTTTCTATACATTAGTTCAAACTGTTAAATTAATAGCTGAAAGAGTTTGTGATCATATGCGAATATAGCTTATCAAGGTGATAATCTAAGTTGTAGTCTCTAACTACCTACTTAAAAATATAAAGAGGGAGATTGGCACAAACCGCAAGCCAATATTTTCCCCAAGATGGGATGCCGGTGACGCCACCATGGTCCAGGATCCACTCACGGCCCTTAGCGACGGCGTTATCTTCGCCATCATCAGTTCCTTCTCCCAGCAACCTTAAGACAATGTAGTTGATTGCTGAACCAACCATGGTACTATGGCCTTCTATGTGAAGTCCCCATCCTCCATCTTCATTCTGCCATTATTTTAATTTTGTCATTATCCATCTATTTTTAATTTCACCAAGTAAAAAAAACAGTTAAAGACGCATAACAATAGAGGGTACTGTTATTAGTACATAGTATGATAGGTTTTTTTTTTAAGATGAAAGAATTAAGAAAAGTGACCCATAAGCGTACCTGATGATTGTATATATAGCGTTTTATCTCTTTTTGGTGTTCAGGGGATAAAATTCTATTGATATCTCCTGAAATGTATAGGGCTATTACCTGAAAATTTCACTCGATTAGAGAGCAATGTAAAGATGATTACTCTATTAATCAGGACACATAAACGAGAGAAGTATGTACATATGGTGTACAAAGAATCTCTCATGTTCATAATGTTTTGTGTTATCATTCGATAATGCATATGTAAGATGATCTGCATCACACATTTTTAAAAGATGATCTGCATCACACATTTTTAAGTTTAGTCTAGCAGAATTTGCAGAAGACTATACACATCTGTCATCCATATAACATAATCCACCCTTACATCAAACATCAAACAACTTCACTATCTAAAAGTTGACCGCAGAATAAGGATGCGTTCTCTTCACCTTAAAAAAAATAAGTTTTAGGTTTGATCAGGTCCAATCAAGTAAAAATATAAGATGTAATCAAGGTTGATCAGGTCCAATGGTCTAATAGGTTTAGTTTAGATAAGCTTATGTGGAGAGAAGGTACCCGAAATCTATACTTCCTCCATTTACAAAACCCACCATTTGACCCCACAATGGTTGTCATTACATAATATTGGTTGCTCCTTTTTCATTTAATCTTCCTCATTAACTTACCCTTTTCATGACCCCACCATGACTCCTTAAGAAATGCGCCAAATAGAAATAGCGCAACTATTTCTAAACGGAGGTAGTATAACATTATGCAAAAAAAAGCAAATTAGTCAAGGGGAAAGACTTACAGGGGAGGCAGCAAGAATAGTGCACCAGCGTTATCGCTAGGCCAATGGCCATCATGGGCTTGAATACTAGAAAAGCAGTTAATGGCTCGCTTTAGCGTTGTGCTCACTGCTTCCTCTGTTAACTTCTCGCCTTCCTTCAATCTAATTCCTTGAGGCGTTCTCAAACTTGGGTTTTCCTTTCTCATCTGTGCAAATTTTTTTTATAAAATTTCAACAAATCAAAAGTTGTCTATGAATTGTGTTGAAACAATCACACTAAATTAACTAAAGGAACTGCGCTTCTCGTTCCAAATTATGTCTATATTTACTTTCTTATGCATAAATTTATTGATCTTCATCGTACATATTCACGATTATATCACAAAAAAAAAAATATTATGTAGGATCTTGTTTATTTTGATTTGCTATAAATTCTTATGACATGAATTATTACAATTTTTTCTAATACATAATTAACGATACTAAAGGTTAATGTTGTGTTTTGGAAATTGTAAAAGAGCAAGTGTTGCAGCTACATTAGAACAGATGGAGTGCGTGTTGAAATTTTAAAGGTACGTAGAATACATGTCAATATGATTTTAATTTGCCTCCCATCTTTTTTTACTTTTTGAATACGTTGTGCTTTCTAACTACATATATATACATATATGGAAAAGATTGGCCATCACAAATATATTTATATATACTGAAAAGATTTTTATGATTGGTTATAACTTATACAGTTTGAGCTATTTATATGAAGGGGTAAGGTTCTTGGTTGGACTATGGAGTCAGTTGCGACTCTATCTTCCAGCGAGTGGCGCAGTGCGAACCTTACCAAGGACATGGGATGGTGAGGCTTTGTGTAATTGGGAGGCCTGGCCTGTAGACTGTTACTTATACCACACCGGAAGAAAGAAAATATTGTACAGTGAAGGTGTAAACAAACATACTAACTACTTAATTAGTTGAAGTACAAAGTAGTTAACCTGCATTTTTACGAGAAGATCAGCACTTTGCCTTATCTTGAAACGGTTCCTCTTGAACTCCTCCCTCGCCCTCTCAACCTCTGCTCGTTCCTCCGATGTACCGGCCTCTGGATCAAACTCCCAGTGTTGTCGACCAATGAAATGGTTTACACTCTCTAGCCATGGATCTTTACCTTCTGCTATCTTCAGCTTCCACATGGCTAATCTTTCACTGAAAGTACACTAGATTAGATGAACTTTCCTTGAGGTTGAGTGGTGTTGGATTATGGATTAGTAGCTTAATTTTGTTGAGTTGAATAAGCTGAGATTAAGGGAAGCAACAAGATGGTGAAATTGATCGTAGATCAGTTTTGTGTGATTTTAGCATGAGCACCTACACCACTAACAAGTTGTGTATTTTATTTTTAACACCCTTTGATATGGAGTAAATAGTAATACATAACAATAAGATTAAAAAAACTAAGTTATTTTAGCTTTCACAATTTTTTGTATTGGACGACTTGGACCAGTTATTGCCTAAACTAAAAGACGGTAAAAGTTTAAATTTAAAAAAAAAAAAAAAAAAGAACAATAAAAGTTAGGGAAATTCCCACTTGTATACTTCAACTTTTAACAAATCCCAGTGGTATACCCAAGTTTTTTTAATTCTCAAAAACATACCTGAGGTAGTGTTCAAAGATTAAATGTGACATAAGTTGCTATTATGCCGTTAAACCTTATTATTTTCTGTTAAACTCTTGTTTACGTGGTTAATGACCATGGTTAGGGTAAAATGAGGGTAACTCACTCTCGCAAATCATCTTCTTCATATCTCACTCACTGTAACTTACTCTGTTCTATTTTTTAAACCAAAACTCTCTAAATCTCCATTGTTGTGCGAAGCCAAACTCTCTAAGCTCACTGTAGCTCACTCGAACGCTAAGTTCACAAATGTTTTTTAAAACCAAAACTCTCTAAATTCTCCTGCAATATCTCTGCCTGCATATGTTAACAGATTCAAACGCTAAGTTCACAAATGTTTTTTCCGTCCATGATGTAAGAGCATAGCCTCAATCGAAAATCTCACCAAGTTGCTGCAAATCCAATCATTTCAATGTTTCTGAGTGTCTCAGTAAGAAATCGCATTATCACTTAATTACAATTGTATCACCGTGATGTATAAAAATTGTATCTTTAGGAATCAATACTACAAGTCACTTGTAGCATTTTCTTCAATTGTGTGTTATTCTGCATTCTTTCTTTTCAACTTCTCGTTTCTTATTTAGTGGAAGGTTCTATTCATTCTTTCGGTGAAGGAATAAGACATGACTCAGTTTATTGTGCCTTTATCCCTTGATGAACAGCTTCATCTGCATTTGATTTACAATTAGAAAGGTGCTTGTATTTGCCTCATTCTTTCATTGCAATAACTCATATTATGCAGCTGATCTTACAGACATGGAACCGGTAATTCGATAGAGGTTTCGTTTTCCATGATGAATGTGATCATTCGTGAGATGTATAACAGAAGATTCTCTGCTAAGGTTTCTATCAACCCCATTGAAAAACCATAGCCAACCTGCCATTGTGCTGTTAAATAAAGGAGACATAACAGCAGTAGCAAGAAGAAGGAACGCTAAGATTGAAGAATTTGAGATGAACGAATGAGGAAGAAGGGTGATTTCGGTTTTATAATTGTTAGGGTCTAGTTTTGGAGGGAAATCACTCAGCAAATTACGTGGTTAAATGGTTAACCAAGGTTAAACAAGATCTACCTAAAACAAATACACTTAACAACACACTAACTGTTTTTAACCAATTATGTCACATATGAGCTGATGGCAACACCTTAGGTATGTTTTTGAGAATTTAAAAAACTTGGGTATACCACTGGAATTTGTCAAAAGTTGAAGTATACCAGTGGGAATATCCCTTAGTTATGGTCTTTAAAGATGTTTTCAAAAAAAATCTCTTAAGCTCAATTTGTTTTGGAGGAAAGATGATTTTTCCAATATTTCATTGTTAGGTTGGACAAGAGATATAAAAAGAAAAACTAAGGTGTAAAAGAGTTTTTCATCCATTTGTAAACATTTTCTTTCAAATTTTGACGGAAAACCATATTCCTTTAATCTCTTGAAACGTTTCATATTACTGGAAATATTTTTGACTTTAATACTATTCACAAACTCCCTTGGACCGTATTTTGTGAATTCTACATAAGAACAAATATACTTACATGGGATCTTGTTAGATACATCTCGACATCTAGTTTCAAAATATCAAATTTTTATAATTATTATTTATAAAGAATTAGAGATATTGATGATTAAAGTTACGTATCGGCAACCGTCCCCGAGAAATATTTCAAGTAATATGAAACAGTCAAACAGAGAAAATATTCATTTGCATTATTCATTCACTGGAAAAAAAAATTCCATAAAATATTATTTTCTATGGAAAATATTTGCCATCAAACCAAACAGACCCTTAAAAGTTTGAAAATAAAAATTTGTGGCTTGAGTTAGACAATCATATTAGAATCACTTGTATTACTTTGTGAGGATCAGGGATTGGTATATATATTTGTTCGTTATTGTTGTGTTTGGACTTTGGATACATTTTTTTATCGTAACTTAGTTATATAAAGACATTAATAATTTTAAATACTAATTTTTAGTGTTTGGATGAAGTTAGACATATAATATCAAAGCTACTTTGTAGTTATGTGGATGTGGATAGTGTTACAAAATAGCTTTCAAAATTGGCGTATTTAGGTACATCCCCTTCTCTCTAATTCCTCTAATCTTGAGCTAAACAATGGCAGCCCGGCCAGTCGGGCTCGAAAAATACTCGGGTTTGGGAAGATTTTTTGGCCCAATTTTTTTTTGTTTTGGGATAGACTTTGGACAAGCCAAAAATAACTTTTTAGTCTAAATTTTGGTCCGGTCCAATTTTGGCCCCAAAGCAGCAAAAAATTGGCCCGAAAATTAGCCCGGGCCGGCCGCTTGTGTAGGCCGATTTCAAATAGTGGCAGCCTCGCCCGAACCCGACACGTATTTTGATCACTTCCACCCTAATCTGAACTTTTAGTAGACATTAAAACTCGTTTCCCTACTAGGGCGCATGAGCTTTTTTTTTCCCAACACCAATGCATTCCATCTAAAACTTAACTGAGAGACGCTACACATACACTTGGTGTATGTAGGACATACATACACTTCTAATGGTGTCTTACCACGTCGCTGCTAGCCAAAAAAAAGAGAGGGAAAAATGAGGGGGGAATAATTTGGCTGATGGCGCCACAAAGCGTGGTGTGGCGGGACAAATTGTTGTTGGCACCCAACATGCATTTAATGCATATTACTCCCACCAACCCGCATTTAATGCATATTACTCCCACCAACCCGCAAACCGTAATATAGGTTTTGATTACTAAGTAAATGTATGTTGTTACTAAAAAAAAATTACAAACTTAAAATCGTTTGAACCTTCTTTGTTATTAATGCATATTACTCCCACGAACTTGCAAACTGCAATATAGTTTTTAACTACTAATTAAATGTATGTTTTTACTAGAAAATTTACAAATTTAAAATCATCTAAACCTGCTTTGTCATTAATATAATTGAATATTTTTATTTATATAATATGTTTTACTTTCAATTTTAATAATCGTATAATGGATTCAAATGTTTCCATTGTATTAACAAATTTAATATTTCTTCACGATACAAAAACATTTTAATGAGGGAAAAAATGTGGCACTAATGGCAAGCATGGGATTCGAACTCGGGATCTAGTAGCCGTAAAAGCGATTTCATTGCGGCTGTTGTAACCAAGTGGGCGGGATATTCACCATGCTAAAAAGTGGATATATTAAATAATTATAGTATGTACAGCCGTTATTTGCAAACTGAAATAAAGGTTATATATGATTACTTATTAAATGTACGTTGTTACTAGAAAAATTACAAACATAAAATTAAACTGTTTGAACCTGCTTTGCTATTAATATAATTAAATATTTTGTGTTTATATAATCTGTTTTACTTTCAATTTTAATTATAATGGACTTCAAACAAGGTTATCAGGATCGCGATCCTACTTTGGATCGGTGAGGGCATATAGGATCGGATCGTTGGATCGAATCGTAGAATCGTACGATCCTACAAAATAACTAAAATTTGATAAAATATAATCTAAATATGTTCCAAATGATTCATAATTTGAGGAGAATAATCCTAAAAGTGCAAATTAGATAGTTAAAGCTAACATAGGGGTTGAATTATAAGATAATAATGTGTTTGTACACAGACGAAACCATTCATATAATAATATTAAAAAAAAATTCTTTGAAAATTAATTTAAAAAACACGGAATAAGTAATAACAAAGTGATAATAGTAAACTTATTTGATTATTTTTGCATTTTAGATGCATAATTCATATATTTGGATGACAAAATACAAGTAGAAAAGCAAACAAGAAAGAAAAAGAGCAATAGGTTAGTTGTGTGTAGGATCGGTCGATCCTACCGATTCTATGAAACGATCCTACGATTCTATACGATTCCTACCGATCCTATACCGATTCTAACCGATCCTGAGCGATCCTATGCGAGGCCGATTATATGAGCGGTTCATATCATTTGGTCATATTAGGATCGTAGGATCGCACGATTCTACTATCCGGGATCGCGATTCTAACAACGTTGACTTCAAAGGTTTCCTGGATTGGAAAGCTTGATGTTTTGTTCTAAACTGGAAGCTTAAATTCTTACTAATTTGTTGCTGTTAAATATAGCATTTTGTCAAAATTAACATATACAAATGCAATTTAAGCAAAAGGTTTATAAAGTTTTTTTAGTAAAACTTAAAAGTTTAAATACTTTGTTTATTGTTTATTATAAGGCACAACAATTATTAATCTTGTCATATACACATACTAACTCTCGTTCAATTGTTAGCCTTTAAAATTGAAGTTGTGCTCCTTAATATTTACATGACTACTAAATCAAGATCAATTGTTTTACCAAAAACCGAAATTATGCTCCATAATATTATTATTATTATTAGATAATTATTTGTTATAAGGCACTACAATTCTTAATCTTGTAATATAAAAATACTAAATCTCGATCGATTGTTTCACCAAAAATTGATATTATGCTACTACAACCACCCAATAATAACAACAAAACTTAAGTTGGATGGTTCGAATCAAACATTGAATGGTTGAAATGAAAAAGGGAAGGGTTATAAAGAATAACGATTGAAATTCAAATACTAGTTATCGAAGGGTTATATATATATATATACATATATATATATACATATATATATAAAATATGTTTTACGTTCAATTTTAATTATTATATAAATGGACTTCACACGTTTTCTGGATTGGAAAGCTTGATGTTTGGTTATAAACCGAAAGCTTAAATTCTCACTAATCTGTTCTGTGTTAAATACAACATTTTGTCAAAATTAACAAATACTAATGCAATTTAATCAAAAGTTTTATAATGTTTTTTTAAATAAAACTTAAAAGTTTAAATACTTTGTTTATGGTTTACTATAAGTCACAACAATTATTAATCTTGTTGTACACAAATGCTAACTCTCGATCAATTGTTAGCCTTTAGAATTGAAGTTATGCTCCTTAATATTAACAGAGCTACTAAATTTCGATCAATTGTTTGACCAAAATCGAAATTATGCTCCATAATACTATTATTAGATGACTTTTGTTTATAAGGCACTACTTGTGTATTAATCTTGTAATATACAAATACTAAATTTCGATCGATCGTATCACCTAAAATTGATATTATGTATAAATAAATACTTACCAACTAAGGAGTAACCCTCAAAATACTCTATGCTAGTTTGCTACTATACAACCACCCAATAATAACGACAAAAGCTTAAGCCGGATGGTTAAAATTAAACATTGAAGGGTTAAAATAAAAAATCGAAGGGTTATAAAGAATAACGATTGAAATTCAAATAATAATTATCGGTTACTAAAAAATGTAGCGTTATGTGAAAACAAATAATGAAGCAAAAGGTTCAAGTAACATATTTATACTAAAACTTAGATTTTTGATATTATGTTACTTTTTGTAAGAAGATCTCTACCTATTCTTCATTTTATTATCCTTTTTCCAATCTTGTAAGGAGATTAGTAAATTGTTTCATTAAACAATTCAATCACTACTTATTAGCATTACTAATATATGTGATCTTATTCTTTAATATTAATATTATCTCTTAAGTAAAAGCTACAAATAAACATGTTATTACAACTTGCTGCTTGAAAAGACTAAAGTGCCACTACAAAATGTAAAAAGACAAAAATGCGACTAGAAAATAAAAAAACAAAAAAAAGGGGTATTAAGCTAATGGGAGGGATATTCACCATGCTAACAAGTTGATACATCAAATAATTATAGTATACACTGCCGTTATTTACAAACACTAATATAGGTTTTGCTTACCAATTAAATGTATCATGTTACTATAAAATTTACAAACTTAAAATCGATTGAACCTGTTTTGCTACTAATTTAACTTATTTTTTATATATATTTTTTTTTTACAACAACAACACCGAAAGCGTCCGCCTGGCTTCAAACGACTATAAGTTTGTAATTTTTTTAGTAACAGTAAACATTTTAATAGTAATACAAACCTATATTATAGTTTGCAAAAAAAGGCGGTGTATAGTATAATTACTTAACGTCTCCACTTCTTGACATGGTGAATATCCCGTAATCTTGGTTACTACAATGACAATGAAAACGCGTTTATGGCTATTAGGTCCTGAGTTCGAATCCCATGCATCCCAAATGTTTTTTCAAATTAGTTTTGCTTTAATGTTTATTGTATTTTTTTTCCTTTAGGTCACAATTAAGTCCACATAACATACATTTAACCAAATTCATTTAATTATCAACAAATTTCCAAACTAAAATAAAGTTTTATATTACTACTAAAATCTAACCTGTTACGAAAATTTTAAAAAAGACCAAAGTGCTTCTACATACCAAAGTGCTACTACAAATTTGGGTAAAAAAAAAAACTACAAAATTCCAAACTAAAATATAGTTCTCTGTTACTACTAAAATCTACACTGTTACTAAAATTTTAAAAAGACCAAAGTACTTCTACAAATATTTAAAAAAGACTAAAGTGCTACTACCATCATTTATATCATAAGATGTAGACTTAATACCATTATTTCAAAAAAAATAATTAAATGTTCTTTTAAGTCTTTTAGATTTAAGTTATATATTATTTATATCATAAGATATAAACTTAATACCGTCATTAGGAAAACTAATTATTGAAATTTATTATATTCCGACCTTTAAATATTATTATCATGTTTAAACCTATTTGACCTATGTCGTAGGATCTTACGATCGTAAGATCCTACGATCCAATCCTACCGATTAGATCCCGCTTACCTTTTAGATTCAAATTTTAATGGACTCCAAACCTTTCCCTGGATTGGAAAGCTTGATTTTTGGTTCTAAACAAGAAGCTTAATGTCTCACTAATGCATTCTTGTCATGTCATTGTGATTAATCCAAAGTGTCCATATTCTAGTTACTAATCAATAACATTATGAATATGATGAAGTCATCGAAACATATGAATAAAACAAAGGATTCATAGTAGAAGATGGTGAAGATGAATAAGATTAAAGGTAATATAAGAATAATCTGAAGAAAAATTAGAATTCTTTTTTTAGTTTTAAACAAAGGATTACTACAAATCTAAACAAAGAAAACTTCATAAAACAGATCTTTGAAACAAAGACAAAGAAAAAATCATTTAAAACAAAAAACTATCTCTCAAAAATTATATAATTCATATGAATTTACGTAAAAACAAACAATTTTTTAAGCAAAACATGAAGAAACAATATCTTTAAAGAAAATATACATATGATACAAAACGAAAACTTTACGGTGTAGAGAAAAAAAAAACCAAATTAGATTTTTCGAACATTATAAAAAAAAAAATACATTGTAGAAAAATAATTGAATTCAAGAACATGAAGAACATGAAAATATTAGAAGAGAGAAAGACAAACCCAAAAAACAAATTATATATATTAAAAAAATCAATTATTTTAATAACATAACAATTTGAAACGATTGTAAGTTTGTGATTTGTTTAGTAACAAGAAACATTTAAATAGTAACCAGGACCTATATTATAGTTTCCATAGAACGATGTTGTTTACTATAACTACTAATGTATCAACTTGTTAGCACCAGCCGAATATCCCGTCAACTTGGTAACAATTGCAAACATAAAAGCGTTTCGGTTGTTAGGTCTCGAGTTCGAATCTCATGCTTGCTATTACTTCCACATCCCCCCTTGTTTTTTTTTTTTTTAAATTTTGTAGTAAGGACTTTTTACTTTGTAACTTGTAACTTGTAACATTTTTCCCCCATCAATAATCTAATGTTTAATATCCAAGAAGTATAAACAATCCATTATATGATAATTAAAATTGAAATTAAAACAAATTATATATATTAAAAAAAACAATTATTATAATAACATAACAATTTGAAACGATTGTAAGTTTGTGATTTGTTTAGTAACAAGAAACATTTAAATAGTAACCAGGACCTATAATATAGTGTTCATAGAACGATGTTGTTTACTATAACTACTTAATGTATCAACTTGTTAGCACGGCCGAATATCCCGTCAACTTGGTAACAATTGCAAACATAAAAAGCGTTTCCGTCAAGGTAGGTCTCGAGCTCGAATCTCATGCTTGCTATTAATTCCACATCCCCCCCCCTTGTTTTTTTTTTTTGTAAAATTTTGTACTAAGGACTTTTTACTTTGTAACTTGTAACTTGTAACATTTTTCCCCATCAATAATCTAATGTTTAATATCCAGGAAGTATAAACAATCCATTATATGATAATTAAAATTGAAATTAAAACAAATTATATATATTAAAAAAAATTATTTTAATAACATAACAATTTGAAACGTATTCAAAGTTTGTGATTTGTTTAGTAACAGAGAAAAATTTTAATAGTAACCAAACCATATTATAGTTTCCATATAAAGATGTTGTTTACTACAACTACTTAATGTATCAACTTGTTAGCACGGTCGAATATCCCGTCAACTTGGTAACAATTGCAAACATAAAAGCGTTTCGGGGCTTAGGTCTCGAGTTCGAATCTCATGCTTGCTATTGGCAATTCCACATCCCCCCCCGCTTTTTTTTGTAAAATTTTGTACTAAGGACTTTTTACTTTGTAACTTGTAACTTGTAACATTTTTCCCCCATCAATAATCTAATGTTTAATATCCAGGGGAAGTATAAACAATCCATTATATGATAATTAAAATTAAAATTAAAACAAATTATATATATTAAAAAAAAATTATTTTAATAACATAACAATTTGAAACGATTGTAAGTTTGTGATTTGTTTAGTAACAAGAAAAATTTTAATTAGTAACCGGGACCTATATTATAGTTTCCATATAACGATGTTGTTTACTATAACTACTTAATGTATCAACTTGTTAGCACGGCCGAATATCCCGTCAACTTGGTTACAATTCCAAATACGAAAGAGCGCGTTTGGCACAGTCTCAAGTTCGAATCCCATGCTTGCTATTACTTCCACATCCCCCCCATTTTTTTATTTTTTATGTTGTAGTAAGGACTTTTTACTTTGCAACTTGTAACATTTTTCCTCCATCAATAACTTAATGTTTTATAACCAAGAAGTATAAACAATCCATTATATGATAATTAAAATTGAAATTAAAACAGATTATATATATTAAAAAAATCAATTATTTTAATAACATAACAATTTGAAACGATTGTAAATAATTGATTTTTTTAGTAACAAGAAATATTTAAATAGTAACTTCAAGACCTATATTATAGTTTCCATATAACGATGTTGTTTACTATAACTACTTAATGTATCAACTTGTTAGCACGGGCCAATATCCCGTCAACTCGGGTTTACATCGCAAACATGAAAGCGCGTTTCGCTAGCCATTAGGTCTTGAGTTCGAATCCCATGCATGCTATTACTCTACACATCCCCCCCAATTTTTTTATTTTTATTCTTATTTTTTTCGTAGTAAGCGACTTTTTACTTTGTAACTTGTAACATTTTCCCCATCAATAATTTAATATTTAATATCCACGAAGTATAAACAATCCATTATATGATAATTAAAATTGAAAGAATTAAAACATATTATATATATTAAAAAATCAATTATTTTAATAACATAATAATTTGAAAGCGATTGTAAATAATTGATTTTCTTAGTAACAAGAAACATTTAAATAGTAACCAGGACTTCATATTATATTCGTGAAACATTATAAAAAAATTCC